>CM056051.1:60190856-60428356 GCA_029574335.1 Rana kukunoris
CTCAAGCAAATGTTTAGATATTTTTTTTAAAGGGTAACTCAATTTTCATGAAAAAAAAAAACAACAGCAAATAAAAAATAACAATGTAGCATATACAATTGCGACACAAGTCATATTGTGATTGAATGTTATTAAAAATCATCTTTCCTTTTCAATCTGCAGTTCTGTAATTTTCTGTAAAACGCAATGCAATATGGCTACCTGGAGGTGTCATGAACACAGAATGTCCCCCAGGAACATCATTTCCTGCTTGTGTGATTAGCTCAATGGTTTTCACAGAAGTCTCTACCTTTTCGCATCCCTTGCTGGGATCTGGGCTGGCACCTGGTCCCTGCTGTGGGTGGCTGGGCTGGCACCTGGGTCCTGCAGTGGGTGGTTGGGCTGGTCCCTGCTGTGGGTGGCTGAGCTGGCACCTGGTTCTGTTGTGGCATGCTGGTGTTTCCTTTGACTCCGTTCCTCTTCTCTTCCACTGTTCCGGGGGTGCACTGTTTGCTAAGACGAGTGACGGTAAGGGACTTGGAGAGACACAGCAGCCTTATGGGGGTACACTACTAGGTTTTCAGCAGCAGATGAGCAGGCCCAGTGCGTGGAGCAACATGTAATGACATTACATGGGTGAGCCGCACGCCTGCGCACTGGGCCTGCTCTCCTTCTGCCAAACTTCTTGGGCTGGCTTCTTCTAACTGGGCTGGGCCCCCCTCATTTGCTATATGATCATCATGCGCTGCTGGGGCACCTTGTTCAACCAGAGAATGTTTTGAACTTACTGAGAAAATGTACATTGTTCCCTGAATGGCACCCATGCCAAACAAGTGATTTCCTGTATTCACAATGCAACACGGTTGCCCGCACAGAACACAGAACCCAGTGCCTACTACATTAATTTCTGTCTTCCATTAGAATCCCAGAGGTAGGCACATACATGCCAATGGGGACCCTTCTACAGTTAGGATATTAGGCTAAATTCAGCGTTTGGCCTTGCTGTAATAAATGGAGCAGTGATCTCTTGTGTCTGGTCAGGGTTGTCCAGCTGGGTGCCAGATTATTACTATCTGGTTCTGAAAGAAGCTTCCAGAAAATAGAGCAGGTAGAGTCAAATGGCCAGTATGAATATTTATCATGTCCCAGCCAATCCCTGGAAGGAGACACCCAGAAGGGGAGGTAATATTTGCGAGCCCTTTCCAGAGTGTTCTTTCTTCTCCAGGGAGGGTTCCAGTTCTCCTGGGACTGCTGCCCTTGGAAGATAATTAGTGAAACAAGAATTTGCAAACTAGACTTCAGCAGGTGTTGGGCTGAGGGAAGAGCTGCTGGTAAAAATCACGGGCCCCCCTATGCAATGATTAAGCACTTTGTCTGAAACGCGTCTGCTGAACAGTGTAGATCCCTCGTGTGTCATGTTGTTTAAACCTTTGACTCTACAATAAACCAACACATTTTTCTTTATCTCTGGATGTGCCGCTTTTTTTCTTTGTTGCATGGATCCCCCTACAGCCTACCTGACAGTAACAGTGTATCCTGGCCTAGGTCAACAAGGCCCAGGCCTAGGGCAGCACTTTGCAGGGGGGCAGCACGGCTTGCGTTACACTATTAATGTAGCGCCAGTCTTATGGGGCGCACTGGGCTGAGAGGCAAATTAGTCTAGCTCCCCCATAAAGCGGCCACACTGCTTTCAATCTTCTAAATTTGATTGTCCTATCATCCTGGAACACAAACCTTCCCCACTGTGCTATATGTTTTCCGCTGCACCATTGGCATGGTTATATCTTCTTAGTCCCCTCCAAAAAAATATCAGAAATTTGTGCTTAAGGTAGAACTATAGGCAACACATAGGGCCAGATTCAGAAAGCATTTACGTCAGCGTATCTAGAGATACGCTGCGTAAATACTAAGAATAGCCGGCGTATCTTTTTTTGCTATTCAGAAAAGAAGATACATCGGCTTTCTTCTAAGATACGAGCGGTGTAATTTGCTTACACCATCGTATCTTAGTTGCATATTTACGCTGGTCACTAGGTGGCGCTTTCCGCATAAAATATGCAAATGAGCTATTTACGCCGATTCAGGAACGTACTTGCGACGGCGCGGCGTATTTTACGTCGTTTGCGTAAGCGGTAGACCGGATGTCTCTGAATCTGGCCCCTATTGTTTTCATTTTGGATAGAGTAAGGGAGGGTTATAGCCCCTGTCAGTATATTTTTTACCATCCTTGTCCCATTGCAGATATTTCCCTTCACTTCCTGTCCCATATCCAAACAGGAAGTGAGAAATCAATGCAAATTAAGGGATTGAATTGCCCCCCCAGGCTTTCAGAACTATTGTCCCCACTCGAAAATTTCAGGGCGGATCAGGGCAGGTAAAGGACCTTGCCTCTTTTTGCGATTCGGCACTGCGTCGTTTTAACTGACAATTGCGCGGTCGTACGACATGGCTCCCCAACAAAATTGGCGTATTTTTTTCCCCACAAATAGAGCTTTCTTTTGGTGGTATTTGATCACCTCTGCGGTTTTTATTTTTTGCGCTATAAACAAAAATAGAGCGACAATTTTGAAAAAAATGCAATATTTTTTACTTTTTGCTATAATAAATATCCCCCCAAAATATATATAAAAATCTTTTTTTTCCTCAGTTTAGGTCGATACGTATTCTTCTACCTATTTTTGGTAAAAAAAATCGCAATAAGCGTTTATCGGTTGCTTTTCGCAAAATTTATAGCGTTTACAAATAGGGGATAGTTTTATTGTATTTTTATAAAAAAAAATTTTTTTTACTACGAATGGCGGCGATTAGCGATTTTTTTTGTGACTGCGACATTATGGCGGACACTTCGGACAATTTTGACACATTTTTTGGGACAATTGTCATTTTCACAGCAAAAAATGCATTTAAATTGCATTGTTTACTGTGAAAATGACAGTTGCAGTTTGGGAGATAACCACAAGGGGGCACTGTAGGGGATATGTGTTCACTGTGTGTGTTTACACTGTAGGGGGGTGTGGCTGTAGGTGTGACGTCATTGATCGCGTCCCCCTATAACAGGGATGACGCGATCGATGCTGCCGCCACAGTGAAGCCTTTTGGCTAAGATTAAGTGTAGTATCTGTTCTTATCAGTTTTCGGCGGACTACTGAAGCACCTCCTAAGTGGAGGGTGGATGTAGTCCAATGATGTTATTGCACCTGGAAGGATGGTTTCGGTAGGGACTATGCTGAGCTGCCCGAAAGATACTGGGGGCCGGCCAATGGTCGAGTCTGAGCCATCTGGAAGGGTGCTCCTGGTGAGGATGGAGAAAGCATTTGGTCGAAGCTGAAGGGCCGGGCCCCTGGCCTTCTGGCCTGGATTTGATGCGGTTCCTAACCTGATACTGCCAGTTGCTCTAGAGGGAACTTTGACCCCACCCTGACGAGGGGGGGGGGGGTTTATTTGGGCGGCTAGTACCTCGACGAGCATAATTAGGTAAGGAGCTAAAGGGGCGTAAGGTGCACACTTATGCCTCCAGTAGCTCCTGATCCTTCCTGGTGGAGTTGGGGAAGGGGGCCGTGACTGTCCGGGCTGTGGACCAGGGTCCATTGAAAAGCCTTTGGAGATAGTGCCCCTGGAGTGGCAGTCCAGGGGTGCCATACATTGCATTGAGTGTGTAAGGGACACTCAACGTGTGGCACCTTTTTGGTCACTAACCTCCACAACACCCTTTTCACACCTGCCTCTAGGGCCGGGCCTTTTGGCTAGGACCAGAGGAATTTTTGTTTCCTGGCCAGAGGGCCGGCCAACGTATTGCACTTTGGTCACTTTCTACTCACCTCTCCCACCTTCCTTCTCCCCCACTTTCTATTTATTTTACCCCGTGTGTGACGTTACTTCTTTTTTATGTTTGCTGCACTGCACTTTATGTGTGATTAGTAGGGTGCTGGTCCTCGGGCCTGCCCTGAACGTCTTGGGAGTGGGTGGACATGGCCTTCTGGCTTAGTTCGCCCGCTCTTATGGGGTCTCCCTTCGGGGGAGCCTCACCGAGGAGGGTTCTGTTTCGGCAGTCCCTCCAAGAATGTTGGGTCCGTGTTGGCTTCGGCTGCATGGGCCTATTTGGGTTAATGTGGCTTCGGCTACATGGACCACAGTTACCTTAGTCCCTGTCAGCCTAACGCCCCGGGGGATCAGGGTTGGGCCCTTTTCGGAGGGCCAATTGACGATGCACCCGTCACAGTTTTTCGTGTCACTCTTTATGTGTGTGCACATTTTTCCTGCATCGGGTGAAGTTTTGGGTTGTGTTTTGCACGCCACAGGCTTTTAAATAAAAAAAGCTGTCAGCAGTTATGAAGTACTGACGGCCTTCTGGACTTCCCTTTTGAATTGATGAGGCCTGGGCCCAGTACAGGAGGTCTGGCTGTACTGCCTTATAAGTGGCTTTGGCTAAGGGCCTCATTCTGGTGTCCTGGTCTGGAGAAGGATCTTTTATCTCCCTCACTGAAGAACTATTGTTGGGTCGGTGGCAGACATGGCCGTCCGCTGACATTTTTTCGGGGGGGGGGGGGCTTCCGCAGTGGCGATACGCATTTAACCACTTCTTCAAACGCTAGCAGGGGTTAAAAGCGCCCCGCTAGTGGACAAATAGCGCAGCTTAAATGATGGTAAAGCGGCGCTTTACCGATAATGCGGCCAGTTGGCAGTGTGAAATAACTCTTGAGATAATTCAGCTTCACTCCATGCCCATATAAATATAGCCTAGAGAATGTACAGACCCTCCTTCAGCACAGACCCCCCCTTGAGCACAGACCCCTCCATTCAGCACAGATAGACCCCCCTTCAGCACAGCCCCCTCCATTCATCACAGACCCCCCTTTCAGCACAGATGGACCCCTATTCAGCACAAACCTCCCCTTTAGCACAGACAGACCTCTCATCCCCCCATCCCATTCAGTATCTCAGATCAGCCATCAGCACGGCCAGGTCACAGCAGGTTCCCTCCCCCTGTGTACACATAAACACTGGAGGGGAGGTGCCTTCACTCTGCTCGCTGTGTCTGTGTGACATCTGGCCTGGGACTGCTCAGACAGCACACGGCTGCGAGACTCTTCAACACCTTCTCGATTATTCCAGGAGGGGGTCAATTGCCCATATAAAGCAAAAAAGACCGCGCTATAAAACCCCTCCCCCCAAGAGCAACAGGCTGCAGCAAGCGTGTGATAAACAAATAAACAATGGAATATAAAAAGCCGCGCCAGTCAATTGCCCCCCTTGCCCTATGGAGCGGACACCCATGGTGGCAGACAGCCCCCGGGACACAGCAAAGTAAAGACTTTGCTGTGGACTTTTGGGTGTGCAAGTACTAGAAGGGAACTAAGTACCAGAAGATGTTATATGGACTGGGATTGCTCCTATAGAGACCTAGATATACTGGCCACGGGGGCGTGGCCAGCGCGGCATGTGAGCAGACGCGTCTTCACAGAGCTCCCGTGGTGATCCTTAATTGATCCGGTTTCCGGCACACTAAACTGCTCGTTTTTCCGCTGATCAGCCCTGGAAACGTTCCCTCAGCACCCGGCCGACACTCTGCTGCCATCGGAGAGCATGATGACCCGAGGACAGAAGGGAGAGAGCTCAAAGCAGGATCCCCAATATGGCGCCGCTCCACCATCAGCGCAGAAGGCGCGAACGGGAGATAAGGTCAAGGAGGGGGTGAGTAAGCAGTCCAAACACCCTGAGAAGACCTCCGGAGAGCCCCCCAAGGACATGCGGTATTATGCCCAGAAACTGGCTGGGAAATCGGACCTACCAGCAGTGCAGCCCCTGGGTGATGATGGCACCACTAGGGACAGTGATATGGAGGAGGGGGAGGAAATGCTGGGGGCCGGCGCCATGATGGCACAGAGTCAGGGCAGCCCAGACCTACAGGAGGAAGATGAGGACCCTGAGCTTGAGGGGGGAGAACAACCCACGCTGGCTGCCGTACTGAAGGCTGTGAATAAATGTACAGCCTCTGTGAACTGTCTGAGAGCTCGCTTTGGGGGCCTAGAGGAGGAGGTCTGCCTAATCCGACAGGACATGCAAAAGATGAGGGAGAGAACCACCGCAGCTGAAAGCAGAATAAGTGACATAGAGGATAAATTACCCCCGCTGATCAGGGAGGCTCAATCTGCTGCGAGGATGGCCAGGGCAGTGGATATGAGGGCAGAAGATTTTGAGAACAGACTCAGACGCAATAATGTGCGCATAGTGGGGTTGCCGGAGAAGGTGGAGGCCCGGGATCCCACGTGGTTTGTGGAACCCCTAAATGCGGTTGAGAGGGCTCATAGAGTACCGACCAGGCCTCTCCCACCTGGGAATCCTCCTCGCCCGATGCTAGCCCGGTTGCTGAACTACAGGGACAGAGAAATAATACTGAGGCTGGCCAGGGAAAAAAAGGAATATTCAGTTTAATGGCACCCGGGTCTCATTTTACCCTGACTTCTCCGCTGCAGTTCAGAAGAGCCGGGCGCGCTTCACTGAAGTTAAAAAACGCCTGCAGAAACTACAAGCTCCATATGCAATGCTGTACCGGGCGAAACTCAGGATTATATTGCGGGGACAGGCCCATTTCTTTGAACATCCTGCTGAAGCCTCGGATTGGCTAGATGCTAATGCGGGCGCGCTGCGCCAGGCCCAGAGATCTCCTGAACGTGATGATTGAACCATCGGATGTAAACTAGCTGGGCTGTCTTGAGTCTTCCTTGATTGAGGAACCTGCCGGAAACATACAATGATTCTTTCTACTAAATGTGAGTTCGGAAATGCGATTAATGATGTCACTCCACCCAGTGAAGTTGGCCAGTGACTGTACAGCCACATTTGATGGCCCAGTTGAAGGTTTGTGGGATCGGTTGTCCCAGTTGTGGAGGGACTGCCCATTGGCTCCCCAGAGGTTGGTACGACGACAAGCCTCTATGCGAAAGGGCTCTGCGTGTCCTACCGAAGCACCGTTGTGCGATTACAGTTCCTGTTATGCGATGGACTCCCCCAGAGCGGATACTTCCTACTACTTGCGGAGTGGCTTCCCGAATTCCTTTTTTGCCCAGCGAACTGCTCTATCCCTACTTGCACCCCAATATGTTGTGACATTCACGGCCACTGGGAGGGAGGTGGGGTGGGTCGTGGGTGGTGGCTTTCCCCCTGATGGATGTGTGTTTGACCCCCCCTGATGGCAGCGGTTAAGATACTCTCCTGGAATGTCAGGGGGCCGCAAGACCCTCTTAAACGCACTATGGTTTCGACCTTACTGAGGGCCAAGCTGCCGGCCATATGTGCCCTACAAGAGACCCATCTCACTGTTGACTCACTGTCATGCTTGAAATACCGGTGGGTGGGTCAAAGTTACCACTCCACTCACACCTCATATTCTAGGGGTGTGAGTGTGCTGATACATTGCTCGATCAAATACGAGGAACTGAGCTCTGAGATTGATGCTGACGGTAGATATGTGTTTTTACTATGTAAGTTGTTTGCTTTCAAATGTATTCTTGCCTTTGTGTATATACCACCCCCGTATAACAACCAGGTGCTGAGGGCATTGGTGGAGTTCCAGGTGAGGTTTCCAGAGGTGCCATTGTACGCCTTTGGGGACTTCAACTGCTGCACGGACCCTCAGTTGGACAGACACCCACAGGGGGGAGGGGGGAGGAAAGTGACCCGTTCTGCCCTGGGTAGATTCATGGAGGAGGTGGGGTGGGGAGACCCGTGGAGAGCCAGGAACCCGGGTGTGAAACAGTTTTCCTGCTTCTCCAAGAGTTACTCCTCTTTGTCTAGGATTGATCTGTGTCTCTGCTCACATGCGGCTGAGCGATATATTGGGGAATTGGTGTACGCTCCTAGGAGTGTGTCAGATCACTCTCCATTGGTGACTTCCTTAGATGTGCGTCCCCCTTCTGCGGGGGCCAAGGCCCCGTGGAAGATGAACGCCTTTTGGCTGAATCTCTTCCCTTCGCATGAACACATAGAATCCTGCATTTCGGAGTTCTGGCGTATTCATGCTGTATCGGAGGACATAGCAGTGACCTGGGAGGCCTTTAAGGCAGTTCTCAGGGGCCTGTTTATTACAGAGATCCAAGCCATTAAAAGACAGACAAGTGCTCAGAGGGAGGATATAGAAGTGATGGCCGGGAAGTTGGAGGACGCCTTCATTGCTGACCCATCTGATACCAGTAGGGAGGCGTGGCTCTCGGCGCAGGACGCGCTGTACCGAGTCACGTCCTCAGGGGCAGAGAAGAAGCGCTTCTTTCAGAAGGCGGCATTCTATGAGGAGGGTGAGCACACTGGTCGCATGCTGGCAACTATTGCCCGTTCTCAGCAGATGTCCCCTTCCATTGGGGCATTGCGCACCCAGGCTGGTGGGTTGACTAGTTCCCCAGACCACGTACTATCTGAACTTGTGAGTTTTTATTCCTCTCTATATGAGTCCCGTCAAGCGTACTCGCTTGACTCCCTGGCTGAATACCTGGACCCGGTCCAGCTCCCAGTTTTGTCGGCCTCAAACAGAAAGATGCTTGACGCCCCCCTCTCTCTGGGGGAACTGCAGGCGGCAACCAGTTTGTTCCCTAACTCGAAGGCCCCTGGGGTCGACGGCCTCCCAGCGGAGGTGTACAAGCAATATGGGGAAACAATGCTCCCGCACCTCTTAAGGGTGTTTAATGAGGCAAAAAGGACCGGTACGCTACCGCGATCTATGTCTAGAGCCAATATAGTGTTAATTCTGAAGCCAGATAAGGACCCTCTTGACCCAAGTTCATACAGGCCGATTTCATTACTACAAAATGATGTTAAGATCCTTGCCAAAGTTCTGGCGGTCAGACTGAACAGTGCCATCTCTACCATAATTCACTCCGACCAATCCAGATTCATGCCCCAAAAATCGACGGCAATAAACCTGCGGCGACTTTTTTTGAATATCCAATCCAGAGCGGATAACATGGGAGACAGAGCTTTATTGTCCCTAGATGCCCATAAGGCATTTGATAGTGTCGAATGGGAGTTTCTATGGGCGGTGATGCGGAAATTCGGGTTTGGCGACAATTTCATTGCATGGGTACAGCTCTTATACTCATCCCCCATTGCGGCTATACGGGAGGGGGGAAGGGTATCCCACACCTTTTCCTTACACAGGGGTACACGGCAGGGGAGCCCTCTGTCCCCCCTCCTGTTCGCCCTAGCCATAGAGCCCTTAGCTGCAATAATCAGAGCAAACCCCTCGATCCGGGGATTCCAATACGGTGATTTACATGAAAAGATCATGCTATATGTGGACGACACCATGCTTCTCCTAGGTGATACCTCGGCTTTGCTGTCGGAGGCCATGAGGGTCGTTCAGATCTTTGGAGAATACTCGGGGCTGGTTATTAACTGGACGAAATCCTCCCTCCTGTTACTAGATCGGGACCCCTCCCTATCCCCAGCGACTGTGCAAGACATTCCTGTCTCCAGGTCGTTTCGGTACCTTGGTGTTCAGGTTACTGCTTGCTTGCTGGAGTACGTTAGACTTAATCTCACCCCCCTGATTAACAGATGCCGCGACCGGGTCAAGGTGTGGAGTGGGCTCAAGCTATCCCCTGTAGGTAGAGTAAACTTGATAAAGATGATCCTTATGCCACAGTTGCTATATGTCCTTCACAACTCCCCAATGGTCATCCCCCTAAAGAAATTCAGGATTATCAATTCTGTCTTCCGCTCACTTATATGGCTTGCTAAGCCCCCTAGGGTTAGGCTTGAACAGCTCCAGCGACCGAAGGATGCTGGCGGGTTGGCGTTGCCCAATCCCTGGATCTACTATTTAGCCTCCCAATTGCAACATATTGCACGACTCGTGAGGCCCGAACGGGACCGGGAACTGAATTTGCGGGACTCCTCTGTCCAGCTGCTCAGCTTCACCACTGGGGGGGAGGTGGCGGAAGGTCTAGAGGCCCTACGGTACACTAAGTCTAACAAACTCTTCCCCACGTATGTACTGATGCAAAAGACATGGAACAAGGTTAGAATGCTACAGGGGGTGACGGGATTCACTAAGTACAGCCCTATTTGGGACAATCGGTATTACAGAGAACTGGCTAAAATACCTTATGGCTCTAAGTGGAAACGATATGGCATTACCCTTATGACCCATGTGATTAGGGATGGTAGGCTTAGGCCATTCCAGGAGCTTAGTGCAGACTCCGTTTGCCGGCCTCTATGCACTTTTATTACCTTCAACTTAAGCATGCAGTGGACGCTCAGGGAGAAGTAGATATCTGGTCCCTGGACCCAGCGTCTGTCTTCAACTATTTATTTGGGGTCGACACGTACAAGGGCTTTATATCAAGTTGCTACTCTATGCTTCTGAATCTCTTCCTACCGGATGCCCCTTTGAGGGCAATGGCCCGGTGGGAACAAGATGTGGGAGCATTTGAGGAGGGACAGTGGGAGGAGGCGATGCAGGCAGTTCCTGTGTGCTCCTTGAACGTAGCACACAGACTGTCGCAACTTTACATTCTTCTGAGAGTACACTACACACCAGCTAGACTGGCACGAATGGGGCTGGGGGTTGACCCCATCTGCGTTAGCTGCTGCAGAGATCATGGTGATCTTATTCACCTACTATGGAGATGCCCAAAACTGCATCTCTACTGGACGAAGGTCATTGATACCCTTAACGGGGCTTTTCAGGTACAGATACCGCTAGATCCCAAGATCTGCCTGCTGGGAATATGCGACACCTTGACGAATGATTCTGGACAGGCGATCTGTAGAGCCCTATTTCAGGCCCGCCTGATGATACTAAGGCACTGGAAGGACACCGAACCCCCCACTGTGCACGAATGGATCAAACAGATGGGGGTCACATTACGGCTGGAAAAAGTAATATTTCAACATAGAGGCACTGACCTTGGCTTGACGTCCCGGGTCTGGCCCCGATTGATTTGGTGTATGATCGGCTATTCTAGGGTCGTGGGGTGGGAGTGGGCCCCTAGGCTATAACACTATACAGAACGCTGACTGTGTGGGGTATCACATCTAGGCGTAGGGGGGTGGAGGCTTGTGCTTGAGTTACTGTATATGAGATGCCGGGGGGGTGAGTTGGGGACACACATTTGTATGTAAAGTTTTACCATGTCTTTTTCTTATTTTTCTGATTTTGGGTGTGCTGCGCCACACTCTCCTGACGATATATGTCTGCTCTGGAGCTCATCGCTTGTATTGTTATTTTTGTTCAATAAAAACCTTTGTTTGAGAAAAAAAAAAAGATATACTGGCCACACCCTGTTGCCTCCAGGAAAGGCTACTTAGAGAAGATTAGTGGAAAGCTGTCCTCCTCTTATCTCTGCTATCATTTAGAGTAACTTAAACCCCTGAACCCCTCTTCTGTTTCAAGTTTCTCAGCAATAAATTCTACAATGACATCCCCTAGACGGAGCCTGTATTGTCAGTGTGCATGAATCTGTGTCTGTGGCAGGCAGCCTCTGTCTGTGCTAGCAATGAAGACCTGGCATATTGTCAGCAGCCCCTCCGGGGGTGAGCGCTACACTTACATCGGTCAAAGCTGGACCAATGGAACTATGTGAAAATTGCTTTAAAGCGCAACATTTAGCTGCCATTACAAGTCAAATAAAATCAGCTTCAGACAGAAAACATGGTCCAGTTTGTTACAGATTCGACCATCCATCTGTTCTTCCAATTTCTGGATAGTAAAGATAATTCACATGTAAGCCCAGCACATAGCAGTTAAAATAAAGGTCTAATGACCTAGACAAAAAATTGGATTTCTAGCCCCAGGTAAAAGGCAAATATTTAAGACTTTTTTTCCCTCATATGGCATTGTAAGCATGACCTTGCTGGTTCTTGATGTGAAAGACATGTACGGAGCTGAAAAGAAATGTAGGAGCAGGGTACATGACAGGGTGGAAGGAACTACCAGATTGGAATAGGTTAAAGAAGGAGGGTTGTTTAGACAAAATAAACTGCTCTTACGGGATTGGAGGAGTTTAGTGCAGGACAGGGAGCTGGATAATTAGTGAAGGGAGGAACAAGGAGGCATCAGTGGCAGGTGTATGTCGGTGGTGGAACGTCCCCGCCCTCCCCCCTAGTGGAAGAAGTTTTGGGGTATTTAATGAAGAAGGTCGTTGGGATTGGGGTCCTTGATGAGTGATACAAAAATTAGGTATTTGATAAAATGGTGGGGCCCGTCTCCCGTATGGAGTCCTGGTAGTAAGGTCTGTGATCAGTTAGTAAGTCATCGAGGTGCTGTTTGCTGGCACGGGACAGAATATAACTTAGGCTGCGTACACGCGATCAAATCTGTCTGCTGGAAACGGTCTGCCAGACCGCTTCAGCAGACAGATTCGATCGTGTGTACGGGCAAACAGACGGATTTGGCCAGCCGACAGATTTTAAAGCATGCTTTGAAATCTGACGGCTGGGAACCCGTCGGACCGATATGTCTGCTGGTTAGTACGCTAACCAGCAGTCATATCTGCTCGCACATGCGTCGAATGGATTCGACGCATGCCGGAAGTGTTTTACTTCCTGGTGCGGTGACGTGGCGGCGTCAACGTCACCGCCACATCACCGACACATCAGCGCGCTGTCTGCGATCAAACCAATACATCCCAGCAGACAGATCTGTTCAAATCGATCTGTCCGACCGATTTGAACAGATCTATTTGCTCGTGTGTACGGGGCCTTAGAGGTACCCAGAGCGTTTTTTCTCAGAAAATAGGTGCAGGAACTCAACCACGACTCTGTTCATATTTCGCAAACAGTAGAAGGGTCTTAAAGGGGCATTAAATACTAGGATTGCATTACATACAGAAAGCAGAGTTCGGGGGGTTACACACAGAGTGCAGAGCTGTCACTTGTAAACACAAAAAACAGACTTCTGTGTTTACAAGTAATTGTGCTGAGCAGGCACCAAGAGGTCTGAGCCATAGGTGTTGGAACTGAGTTCCCCCAATTTCCCCCTGAAAAAAAGCCCTGGAGGTACCACAGATTCCAAAAAAAATTGGATGATAGTGTCATCAAGGATCTGCAATAATGTATTCATATTAGAGCTGGAGCATTTAAGAAGGTTCATGTTTAAATATGTTTTTGAGTTAAAGCAGAGTTCCATCCAAAAATGCAACTTCCGCTTTTCGGAATCCTCCCCCCTCCGGTGTCACATTTGTCACCTTTCAGGGGGAGAGGGGAGCAGATACCTGTGTAACACAGGTATTTTTATCCCACTTCTGGGCATAGATACCTACTGTATACTATCTCCCTTAATTTTGTGTTTTGCAAACAGTTGGCACTATATAAATCATTAATAATATTAACTTGAAGAGCAATAAAGAAGATCATGCTAATAAACTTTTGGCTTTAGGTGACCACGCATGACAAGTCATTTGACAAAATGTAACATAACTTGTCACCCGCGGGTACCTACGCCACTTTCGGTGTCTCCCCCCCACCCACTGTCTTCTGGGAGACACACAGGTCCCAAAAGACAGCGTGGACCTGTAGAAACGTGCAGCGCGAGTCACGCATGCACAGTAGGGAACCAGGAAGTGAAGACGCAAGGCTTCATTTCCTGATTCTCATACCAAAGATGGCGGCGGCAGCACCCGAGAGCCAAAGGGAGAGATCGGCTTCGGGTCCCGACATCGCGGGCTCCCTGGACAGGTAAATGTCCTTTTTTTTAAAGTCAGCAGCTGCAGTATTTGTAGCAGCTGACTTTAAAAAAATAAATAAAATTGGCGGAGCTCCGCTTTATTTAACCACTTAACGACCGCCGCATGTACTGTATATACGTATACGTCCACAGAATTGCACGTACAGGCAGATGGACGTGCTGGCACGTCCCTGCCTTCCCGTGGGCTATGGGTCCGATCGGGACCCCCTCTGCTACATGCGGTGGTCAGTAAGCCTCTGGGAGCGATCCGGGATGAGGGGGCAGCTATTGGTTTCTGTCCGCCCCCTTGCGATCCCTCCCAGCGAATCCGCTTCCCCCCCGCTGCCCGCCCTTTGCCTGTGTAATGTAAACACAGGCAGAGGAAGTGATGTCACCTCTCCTCTCGGCGGTATTTTCAATCCAGCGAGAGGAGAGAAGACATCACAAGTAAGTTGCACAACACTACACTGAGGCCTCGTACACACGATCGGACATATCCGATGAAAACGGTCCGCGGACCATTTCCATCGGATATGTCCGATCGGGAGTTTGATCCGATGGCGTGTACACACCATCGGATCAAATTCCCCGCCACCGGACGGCGCGGTGACGCGGCGGTGACGTTGACGCCGCCACGTCAACGCCACGTCACCGCACCAGGAAGTTAAACACTTCCGCGCATGCGCCGAATCCATTCGGCGGCGGCGGTGGGGGACGACATGTCTGCTGGTAAGTGTACTAACCAGCAGACATGTCGGGCGGACAGATTCCACCGGATGGATTTCAAAGCATGCTTTGAAATCTGTCGGGTGGAGAAATCTGTCCGCTAGCCCATACACACGAGCGGAGATGTCTGCTGAAATGGTCCATCGGACCGTTTTCAGCGGACATATCCCCTCGTGTGTACGAGGCCTGACACATAGGCACATTAACCCCTTCAGATCACTCCCCCCCAGCCCCCTATCACAGTGTCACTAATAGCAGTGATCATATATTTACTGATCACTTAATTTAGTGCAGTGTGACAGTTAGTGTGACAGGCAGTTAGTGTTAGGTCCCATACCCCCCCTAATAAAGGTTTAACCCCTTGATCACCGCCCTACTTAACCCTTTCACCCCCTATTGCCAGTGTCACTAAGCGATCATTTTTCTAAACGCTGTATTAGTGTCGCTGTTGCCACTAGGTAGCTAGTTTTTTTTTTTATTGTGATTTTTTTTTTACTAAAGACATGTGGCTGAATACATTTTGGCCTAAATGTTTGACTAAAATTGAGTTTATTCGACTTTTCTTATAACAAAAAGTAAAAAATATTGTTTTTTTTTCAAATTTGTTTATAGCACAAAAAATAAAAATCGCAGAGGTGATCAAATACCATCAAAAGAAAGCTCTATTTGTGGGAAGAAAAGGACGCAAATTTTGTTTGGGAGCCATGTCGCACGAATCGCAAAAACGCCTTTGCTCATTTAGCAGCAGCATAATTGGTCCGGTCCTTAAGTGGTTAACCAACTTTTGTGGAAAGGAGGCTGTCAGAATTGGCCCAGCTGCACATGCATTTATTGAGATGCAGGCACTGTTCAGGTATATTAACAGTTGACAGCACACTCTGTCATAATTCTATGGCCCTATAATTGATTTCAGTGGGAGGAAGAGTGTCCCATGTGACAGGCAGTTAGTGTTAGGTCCCATACCCCCCCTAATAAAGGTTTAACCCCTTGATCACCGCCCTACTTAACCCTTTCACCCCCTATTGCCAGTGTCACTAAGCGATCAGTTTTCTGATCGCTGTATTAGTGTCACGGTTGCCGCTAGGTAGCTAGTTTTTTTTTTTACATTGCATTTTTTTTTTACTAAAGACATGTGGCTGAATAAATTTGGGCCTAAATGTTTGACTAAAATTTAGTTTATTTGATTTTTCTTACAACAAAAAGTGGAAAATGTTATATTTTTTCCAAATTTCCGGTCTTTTTCCGTTTATATCGCAAAAAATAAAAATCACAGAGGCAATCAAATACCATCAAAAGAAGGCTCTATTTATGGGAAGAAAAGGACGCACATTTTGTTTGGGAGCCACGTCGCACGACCGTGCAATTGTCTGTTTAAGCGACGCAGTGCCGAATTGTTAAAACACCTTTGGGCATTTAGCAGCATATTGGTCTGGGGCTTAAGTGGTTAAAGCCAAACAGCCATTTAAATCCAACACAGTGTGAGTGTCCTTACAGAGAAAAAGGGGAATTTGGCAGGTACAATTTTTGAGTTGGGGCAGTAACTTATCTGAACTACCCTAGTCATGAGGTGTAGCTAGCTAGTACTGTTATAATTCACTACTTAACCACTTGCATACTGGGCACTTACACCCCCCTCCTGCCCAGGTAAAATTTCAGCTTGCGGCACTGCGTCGCTTTAACTGACAATTGCGCGGTCGTGCGACGTGGCTCCCAAACAAAATTTACGTCCTTTTTTCCCCACAAGTAGAGCTTTCTTTTGGTGGTATTTGATCGCATGTGCGATTTTTATTTTTTGCGCTATAAACTAAAAAGAGCGACAATTTTGAAGAAAAATACAATATTTTGTACTTGTTGCTATAATAAATATCCCAATTAAAAAAAAAAAAAAAAATTTTTTTCTCAGTTTAGGGCGATACGTATTCTTCTACATATTTTTGGTAAAAAAAAAATCGCAATAAGCGACTGGTTTGCGCAAAAGTTATAGCGCTTACAAAATAGGGGAGAGAATTATTATTTTTTATTATTTTTTTTTACTAGAAATGGCGGCGATCTGCGATTTTTAGTGGTACTGCGACGTTATGGCAGACACATCGGACACTTTTGACACATTTTTGGTGCCATTCACATTTATACTGCGATCAGTGGTATAAATATGCACTAATTACAGTATAAATGTGACTGGCATTGAAGGGGTTAACACTAGGGGGTAAGGAAGGGGTTAAATGTGTATGCTAGGTGTGTTCTAACTGTGGGGGGAGGGGGGGGTGACTGGGGGGGTGACCGATCTGTGTCTCTATGTAGGAAGGAACACAGATCGGGCTCCTCCTCTCCAGAGACAGGACGCTGTCTCTGTGTAACACGGCAATGAGAGATGATCTATGAGAGATCATCTCTCATTCGCCCACAGATCGCATTGCAAACAGCCACTCTGATTGGCCGTTCGCCGCGATCTGTGATTGGCCGTGTCCAAGGGACACGGACAACACAGGGCTTCCCCGCAGCGCGCTCTACAGCGCGCGCTGGGAACGCCTGAATGACATGCCGTCAAATGACGGCATGTTGGATATTCAGGCCCGCGCTTTTGCCGTCATCCGACGGTAGCGCGGGCCTGAAGTGGTTAATGTGAATATGTACAGTAACATTATGTTATTTCACACAACTCAGTGACATCATAGAACATAACAAGAATGGCCCTAAAAAGTGTAGCATTGATGGCTATACTGTATTTCTTATTTATTGTTTTATTTTTTGTCAGGATCACAGGGCCCTGCAGATTACAGAAGATCACAAGCCCCAACCTGTCTAGCCTTTGCTTCTAAAGGTGCCCATTACCAGACACGTCTCTATATGAGAATGACAGGTGGTAAGCCATCTGCCTGTTTTCTCTTGCATTACAGTTTTTTATCCCCAAAACTCGCTTAACAAACAGATGTGATACACATGTGGCAAAAGGACAATTTCTATGCAAATGGGGGTGAGGTAGTAGGTGTTGGCGCCTCTTTAAGTAGAAACAATAAATGTAGTAAGTGTGGTCCTAAAACAGATATATGCATACATCCATATAAAAATTATATATATGAATAAATAATAAATAATATATAAAAAATAAATATAAAGTGCTTGGTGCCAAAGGTTGCAGTTATTGCTGTGTAGTCCATATAAAAAGTGCATTAGTGCTTCTTGGAAATAATTCAAATGGCTGTGCTTAGTAGTCCATATAAGAAAATGCTTAGTGCTTCATGAAAATAATTCAAATGGCTGTGATCATTCAGTGCTCCCTCTGATCATGCTCTGGTAGTTCCCTCACTCACCAGATCCAGGTACCCACAAGGGGTTTTAGGCTTTCACAGTGTTAGCCCCTGTGTGGCTCTCTGGCAATCTTCTCTGGCTTCAGGTGATTTGGGTCTAGTATACGGCTCAAAGAAGAAAGAGTGCCCACATAGCGTAATACAGTATGTTCAGGTTTTATTTTGCAGACAAAAAAAGTCAATTTTTATATGGATGTATGCATATATCTGTTTTAGGACCACACTTACTACATTTATTGTTTATACTTAAAGAGGCGCCAACACCTACTACCTCACCCCCATTCACTATCCAATTCCACCCAGGTGGAATTTCACGTAGGGGCTGCCACTTTATCAACCAATAGCACATGCTACCAGCTCCATAGGCAGGGATGTATTCTGGCCTAAGCCAACAAGGCCCAGGCCTAGGGCGGCACTTTGTGGGGGGCGGCCCTCTCTCCTCCTCCCAGGGCGGCCCTCTCTCCTCCTCCCCAGGGCGGCCCTCTCTCCTCCTCCCCAGGGCGGCCCTCTAAATTTTGTTTGTGTACAACATCAGTTAAAGTGGATGTAAACCCACTCTCATCCTTTCTAAACTACTGTCATAGTGCTGATCTATAATGATATAGATACCTCCTGCATGTATCCTCACCTGTCAAATGTCTCCCCTCTGTCTGTTATAAAAACTGAAAAACTGCAGATTCTGTGGGTGGATCTGTTGTCTGGAGCTCAGTGGGTCGTGATGTCAGTAGACTCCCCGCCCACCTCTACACTCCCCTTACACTAAATTCTGCTATAATCACTAACATCCAGTCAAAATACAGGAAAGAACCTAAAATAGTCCCCTCTCTGCACCCAGATTCCCTGCTGCACTGAAGGGGCTTGGGCCTGGTACAGGAGTACTGGCTCTACCTAGGGCAGGGGTGCCCAACCTTTTGAAGAGCAAGGGCCACTTAACTAACGTGGTAACCAGTCGAGGGCCACAATGAGCGGAGCGGGTGGATGACAGGTCATGGCTACGATATGACCCTCCGATCCACCAAGATGAAAGGGTATGAACTCCCTTCTGTTTTTCAGATAGGAGGTAGTAGGGCGTAAACAGACATCTGTCGCTCTATACAGGTGAATTGAGGGTCCCATTTGGTCAGGGTGATCTTGTGAAAAAGGCCTAAGACTGCTTTCACACTGATGTTCTGTGGTTTACTCACACCACAGGTGCAGCATAGTGCGCCTGTGTCTATCCTGCGGGTTAGCTGAACTTTTCCATAGACTCCATGTGTGGCAAAAGCCGGCGCTGTAGAGGAAGCATTGGCTTATGGGGCTCTGCTTCGCAGCCGCTTTCTTCCTTTACCACCAGCTTCATTCTCAACACTGATGCTGTGGTATGGCGGGTCGACAACCTGCGATCTGGACTTTCCAACCCACCATTCCAGAGCAGGAGATCGCGGGCCACATCAGAGGGCTCCACGGGCCAAATGTGGCCCCCGGGCCACTGGTTGGCCACCCCTGACCTAGGGTGATCACATTTCCAAACTACCATTCAGGGACACCCTGCCCTTCCCAAAAATCAGCTTGTGCTGTAACAAATCACAGCACAGTGATTGGACGCAAGAGGCAGGATTTATGATTTCTCCAATCACAAGCAGGGGGCGGGGATTGTGCTCCTCCAGGCATTCCCGGCCAGGACAAGTACTGTCAGTGAGTAAAGCGGGGAAGTGGCGGCCTTTTTTGGGGGCATCAGATTGGCCCGGGGGGGGGGGGGTGGGGTGGCTGTGTCAGTTTCATTCCGGGACACTGTATTGTCCTGGAATGAATGTGCCCGGGATAAACCTGCAAAATGCGGGACTGTCCCGGGTAATCCGGGACACGTGGTCACCCTAGCTCTACCCCTCCTATCGGTGACTCTGCATGTGAGATAAAGACTGTAAATTTTAAGCTCCATGAGGGTGGGGACTGATATCAATGTACAGTATGTAGAGCGCTGTGTAAATATTCACCGCTTTAAAAGTACCTGTAATCAATAATTACATCCTTATATTTCTAATTCAGTATATTTTAGTGCACTTATTTCAAAATCACTGCTTTAGTGTTCATGCCAATATGTACTTTCCAATATTCATGTCAAATAATGTTTTATGAGACATAACATGTTTGAGGACTGTGTACCATTTGCTTTCTGTAATGAATGAAGTTGTAGTTAAATTATTATTTTCAGCACTGTTAGAAACTGAATTACATTTTATTCTTTTCATGTTTTAACTCTTGCACATGTGGTTTAATACAAAAGAGCTACGCGTAGCATTCAATATATTCTGCCTATGCTATATATAGTTCCCAATGAGGGAAGCAATTATTTTCAATGAACACCACTCTGCACACACCATGAAGTGTTATTGTAAGCCCCATTGTAAAGATATTGAAGTACACAGCAAGGAGCCATTTGCAAGGAATAAAGGGAGGAGTACAGAAGACAATTGCTTGCAATAGCCTAGTTATCAAACAATACATGTGATTTGAATCATCTTGAGTTATTCTGTTGGAGGGTATAATGGGTATACATGTGGTGGGTCCTGAACACAGATCAGTGCAATTAGCTAGGACAAGGACTTGGTTTTGGAGAGTGCTGTGTTTACTATAGGCTTAGTTATCATGGGCTAAAATTAAACCCATTCAACATCATGCAGATATGTGTAGCTAGTACTGAACAGATCTGCCAGGAACATGTCAAAGGAGGCGCTCACATAAAATGTTATGGCTGTTACTGAGCTGAAGAGTGTACTTTGACTTTTAGGGAACATTCACATGATCACAGAAAGCTGTACAGCATGGAAAACAAGCATATATGTGTGCCTGGGACTGATAGCTGTTAGGCGGCATACACACGACCGAGTTTCTCGGCAGAATCCAGCAAGAACCATGATGGGAGACGTATTCTGCCGAGGAAACCGGTCGTGTGTACACTTTTCGCCGAGCAACCCGTCGAGGAACTCGTCGAGCCAAAAAGAGAGCAGGTTCCCTATTTCCTCGTTATTCAATGGGAAAATTTGGCTCGACAAGCTTTTTGACTGCCGAACTAGGAACTCGACGGGCGGAACGATTAGTTTCTCGGTCGAGTGTACGCCACCCTAGTCTACAATTTGCTCAGCCGTACAGTTTAAATCTCGGCCAGTTTAGCAGGACTTCGATTTGCGTTGTTAAGTAAAAAAATGGAACTTCCGCTTTTCAGAATCCTCCCCCCCTCCGGTGTCACATTTGGCACCTTTCAGGGGAGAGCGGGGAGCAGATACCTGACTAATACAGGTATTTTGCTTCCACTTCTGGGCATAGATAGCCAAACCACCCGCGGCTATCTACGCCACTTCTGGCATATCCTCTGCCCCCCCACTGTCTCCTGGAAGACACACAGGTCCCAAAAGACAGCAAGGACCTGCATGCGCATTAGGGAACCAGGAAGGGAATCTGCAAGGCTTAATTTCTTAATTCCCTTACCAAAGAAGGCAGGGTCTCCACCCGAGAGGGACAGATTGGCTTCGGGTGCGGATATGGCAGGGGTCCTGGACAAGTAAGTGTCCTTATTTTAAAAGTCAGCAGCTGCAGTATTTGTAGCTGCTGACTTAAAAAAAGAAAAAAAAAACGGCGGAACTCCGCTTTAATGTGCAGGCTGAATGTACCAGGTTGATCGATAGTACAACCAGCCTGCAACTCGTGTTTGCAGGAAAGAAACTTGCACCGTGTATGGCCGGCCTATGTGCTGTAGGGTTATGAGAGTTCTGACTGTATATTACAGTCTGAAGGGAGTAGGTGGATGGAAATACCTTTCAACCCATATTGAAAGTCTACTCCAGCAGTGTCTAACTAACTCGACTGCATGATTGGGAAAAGTGTGGCATTGACATGGTTAACTCAGCATTCTAATTATGTCTCTAGTGAGTTGGCATGATGCACATACATACAGTGGTTTAAAGTCAGCTAAAATATTATTTAAATATTCTCACCTTCTGTTTGGGTTAAAAATAGCTCCAAATACCTATTGATTTCCCATGGAATACTAAATTGCCAGGCTTAAAAATCAGTTGGTGCATGAGGTCATTATCCTTCAAAGTTATCCCACAGCACCAAAAGCTTAATTCATTAAACCAGATCTCCCAGCACTTGGGTGTTAACAACTGGATCAACCTTTCTCAACCTTTTTATCCTTGAGGAACCCTTGAAATAATTTTCAGGTTCTAGAGGAACGATTGCTAACAAGATTGTTAACAAGGGCTACACCTACAGCTAATGGTGCATAGGTTGAATAACGTTTTAAATAAAATAATAAGTAATGTGGTGTAGTAAGTAAAGTAATATTGAAATAAGGAATAACTGAGAAAACGAAGAAAGGAACGGCACATAGTAAAAGTTGTGGTGTCTTCTAACATTAGTGGTCACATAGATTGCTAGTAGGAAATTGCCCCCTTGCATTGGTGGTCACTGTAGGTGTGAGATCATTCCACCACTGCTCATTGCTCAAGGAACCCTTAGGGCCCTTTCACGCGTGCGGACCATTCGTCCGTTTTTCATACGTCCGTTTATGGATGAAAAACAGACTACAATGCTTTCCTATGGGATAGTGGACGTTAGAGGATGAGCATCCGCTAACGTCCGTTTACATCCGTCTAGGTTAAGCTCAGTTTTTTTGAACGGAAGAAAACCCTATTTTTCTTCCGTAAAAAAAACGGAACGGACGAAAAACGGATGTTAGCGGACGATCCGTTTCACATCCGATCCGCTAAGATCCGTTTTTCATCAAAATATGTAATAAAAATAAAGTTCTAACAAAAAAAAAAACGGATGAAAAAACGAATGAAAAACGGATGAAAAAACGGATGAAAAACGGATGAAAACGGATGAAAAACGGTCGAAAAAACGGATCAACTGATGATAAAAAATGGATCTAAAAAACAGTCCGCACGTGTGAAATGACCCTTATCCCTCAGGGGACCCTCACTTGTTTAGATGGGTCCCCTGTACTTTGCCTCGACCTGCGCAAAGCCCTTTTGACACATCTGACTGAGTGTTCAAACCCATTACAAGGAATAACCAATATTGATAACAGATGCTCAGCAACAACAAGAATGTGTCAAGGATACACTTACACTTAGTGGCGATAAAGAAAAGGAAACTGGTTGTATTATACTGTAGATCACAGGGATAAAACCCCGTACACACGGGCAGAATGTTGGGAGACATTTGCCGGTACTAAAAAATTGTGGAGAGCAGAGAGCGCTGACCAAAGTGCTTCGGGAGGGGGGACCCAATAGCTCAGCGGGGGACAGGGCTGGACTGGGACAAAAATTTGGCCCTGGACTTCATTCAGACTGGCCCACTTTGGCAGGTCTCTCCTATGGCGGCCGCACAACTCCCGAACCCCCCCGGCCACCCAAGCCCCCTCTCCCCCTTCACTAGCCACTAGCCGTTCTAATGTATTAGAGTAGAACGGCTGGTACTTGTACTCTTATAGGCAGTACCAGTGGGGAAGCTAGACATTATTTCACCCGGGCAAAGAATCAGTTTGGTGCACCCCCTTATGGGACAAGATTAGGCAGAAGTGAGAAACTCCCAGGCCATAGCTGTTGAGTCAGCTGTCTGTCCGCTCCCCCATACTCCTCTGTCACCCCGCCAGCTCCTCTGGTCCTCCCCCTGCTTCTCTGCTCCCCCCAGGTGAGCGCTGCAGGGAGGAAAAGGAGGTGAGCACTGCAGGAAGGGAGAGACAAAGGAGCGGAGGGGAGAGGCGGTTCGCTGTCACTGAAGCCGGCCCACTGAGCCATCGGCCCACCGGGAAACTCCCTGTAGTCCCAATGGCCAGTCCATCCCTGACGGGGGAGATCATTGGACTAACCTTGCATGGCTAGTACAGCACCTCCCGACTAGAACTGAAGTGTGTACCAAGCTTAAGGTTAAAAGGGACAACAGGTCTTCGAATAAGTATGCTGAATGATTGACTCAGGAAAGTCATTACAATTAAGAGATAACACCTGCTATCCAGATCAGCATAAACTGTGACAACGCCACCAACAGTGCAACAATAATCGGAAGGAATAACGGGTAATAAACTTGAGAAGACTAGTCTATCAATATGCACAACCAGTGGCTGTGCCCTGCCTAGGGCAGTCTAGTTGTCTAGTAGTATAACTGCCTAAAGCGGAGGTTCACCCTTATAACAATTATATCTGACCAACTTCCATATACTTATAACAAGTACAGTCCGCAACTATTTTTTTTTTATATACTGTAAGTACCTTGTAATCTATCTTTTCAATCTACTTCTCCCCATGGGAGTAGGCGTTTCTATGCCTAGGGGGATTGTCATCTAAGAGGTCGCCCAGATGATTGACGTCTGTTCCTCCCAGCGGATAAGGCCCCGCCCCCATATTGCATAGGCGTGCACGAGTTCCGGGGTTTCCGAAAGAAGCCGAACATGCAGAGATGTGAGTCGGCTTTATACGGCGCCTGCGCTGTGCATGTTCGGCTTCATTCGGAAACACTGTAACTTGTGCGCGCCTACGCAATACTAGGGGCGGGGCCTTATCCGCCGGGGGGAACAGACGTCAATCATCTGGGCGACCTCCCGGGTGACAATCCCCCTAGGCATAGAAACACCTACTCCCGCAGGGAGAAGTAGATTGAGAAGATAGATTTCAAGGTACTTACAGCATTAAAAAATAAATAAAAAATTGTGGACTGTACTTGTTACAAGTATAAGGAGGTTGGTCAGATATAAATGTTATTAGGGTGAACCTCCGCTTTAACAGCAGAACAATAGCCAAATAAAGACGAAACCGAGCAAACAGGCCCATTATATAAAGCAGGGGTAGTCTTTACATTTTTCTTGTGTCCGCTATTTTGGGGCTCTTTAAGAAGAGATGGTGCACTTTATAATCATCCTAAAGGAATTGTAAATGGAGAATGCAAGTAGTATATGTTAACCACTTAAGGACCTTAGGTGTTTTTCAGTTTTGGTGTTTGCAAGACTTAGGCCTCGTACACACGATCGAATTTGTCCGCTGAAAACGGTCCGATGGACCGTTTCAGCAGACATCTCCGATCGTGTGTATGGGCTAGCGGACAGATTTGTCCACCCGACAGATTTCAAAGCATGCTTTAAAATCTATCCGGTGAGAATCTGTCCGCCCGACATGTCTGCTGGTTAGGACACTTACCAGCAGACATGTCGTCCCGCTCCGCCGCCGCGGAAGTGTTTTACTTCCTGGTGCGGTGACGTGGCGGCGTCAACGTCACCGCCACGTCACCGCGCCGTCCGCCGGCGGGGAATTTGATCCGATGGTGTGTACACGCCATCGGACCAAACTCCAGATCGGACATATCCGATGGAAACGGTCCGCGGACCGTTTTCATCGGATATGTCCGATCGTGTGTACGAGGCCTAAAACATTTATTTCTGCTAGAAAATTACTCAAAACCCCCAAACATTATATATATATTTTTTTCTAATACCCTAGAGAATAAAATAGCGGTCATCGCAATACTTTTTGTCACACCGTATTTGCGCAGCGGTCTTACAAGTGCACTTTTTTTGGAAAAAATACATTTTTTTGAATTAAGAAATAAGACAACAATAAATTTGGCCCAATTTTCTTATATATTGTGAAAGATAATGTTACGCTGAGTAAAATGACACCCAACATGTCACGCTTAAAAATTGCGTCCGCTCGTGGCATGGCGTCAAACTTTTACCCTTAAAAATCTCGATAGGCGACATTTAAATTTTTTTATAGGTTGCATTTTTTGAGATACGGAGGAGGTCTAGGGCTAGAATTATTGCTCTCGCTCTAACGATCACGGCGATACCTCACTTGTGTGGTTTGAACACCGTTTTCATATGCGGGCGCTACTCGCGTATGCGTTCGCTTCTGTGCGCGAGCTCGTCAGGACGGGGCGCTTTAAAAAAATAAATAATTGTTTTCCTATTTATTTTTATTTATTGTAATATTTTTTACACTAAAAAAATATTAAAATAAATAATTGATCACTTTTATTCCTATTACAACGAATGTAAACATCCCTTGTAATAGAAAAAAGCATGACAGGTCCTCTTAAATATGGGATCTGGGGTCAAAAAGACCTCAGATCTCATATGCAGGCTTAAAAGGAAAAAAAATAAAAATTATTTTTACTGTAATTTTTTAAATAACAGAAAAATAAAAATGTCTCTTTAAGACGCTGGGCGGGACTGACGTTTTGACAACACTTCTGCCCAGCGCTGCTATGGGGTCGGGCGAGGGACATTTTTCCCTCACTCGTAGCCCAGCAGAGGAGCCGCGCAGACCCGATCGCCTCCGCCGCTACCGACGGCAACGGTAAGCGGCGGAGAGCACGGGAAAGCGGCGGAAGGGGGGGGCACCTCTCCGGACACCGATAACGGCGATCTCACGGCGAATCCGCCGCGGAGACCGCCGTTATCGTGTACAGGACCCTGCACTGAAGAGATGGATATCTTGGTTGTGGCAGCAGCTGCTGCCGTTACTGAGATATCCATCTTTAAAAATCCGACGTATATATACAGTACAGGGTCCACAAGTGGTTAAGCAGTCTTTCTCCTAGAATAATTGTAGTTCAACAGATAGTTCAGCCCAGTAACGGTTTTGAACTAATATGGACAAAATGGCGGTTTGATAGAAATGTTGGATCAGTCTAGGGTGATGCAATGCTTAGAAAGTGTAGTCCTTGTTTTGCACTCAGTGATAAAAGTTCTGCAATCAGCAACACTCTTAGGCCGATAGCCCCTCACCCATTCCCGTATAAAGCTTAAGATGCTTTTGGCACAAGGGGGGCGCTTAAATCCTTCCCCGGAGCTTCCAGCGAGGAGCAGTGGTTTCCGGCCTTCTAGGAACCGTAGTCTGGTGCTGGCAGATATATTGAAGCCTTGCCACACTAGGTACCCCCCACCTACAGTCACCAAGCCCAGTTCTCACAGGCCAAACTCCCCAAGAGCAGGAGCAGATGCACAAAGGTGCTCTCTTGCTCTTTCCTGGAGCCAAAAACCCCCAGACTGTCCCGTGAAGAACAATAATAGATCCATCCTTCTCCTTCTCAGTTCCATGGCCCATTGAGGCTTGTAGTTCCTGTTCCTTGCACATTATCATGATCCTTGCTCTTGCAAACATCACCCTGGATGCAAAGCGATAGCTCTGCCCTCCTCCTCCAGGAAAGGTGGAAGGAAAGGGTTATCACACACAGACTACCGAGTTCTATTGTGTCCTATCTTAATTACAGTGGTGGTGGTACTAGGAACCATAGTCATTGACACCTGGCTACTTTACTTTATCTCAACGACTGTTATTTTATCACCACTTCAATGACCCCTTTTATGTTTTATACATCAGCTAAGAAACACATAAAAAAAGACAACAGTTCCCTTTTAAACTAAATATGTCTCTAGTTATACGATTCATCCTGTCGTGCAGATATTTTAGATTGATTGTCCTTATGTTCCTGTGAACGTCATAAAATAGACCTGCATATTTTTCTTTTGTAAAGGACCGATGAACATTTCCATAAGCCATTTTTTTTGTTTGTCAACAAACTTCTCAGGTCACGGCGAGCTATTATCATTAGTGGCGAAGCATTTGTTGCAGATTCTTTCTGCGTGACCTCAGGCTATGAACAAGCAGAATCTTGCAATACCTTTGTGTCAACCTTTTTTTTTTACTTCGTAAGCTCCCCTGAGAGATGTACGGATTTTTAATCAAGCAAAATTGAAGAAAAGATTTTTGGGAGTGCAATATCTTTTGTGACAGGTTTTCCATCATACACCGATAACATCTTTCTTCTTCAACTCCACTGTCCTGACTTAGGCAGAATATTGTATTTTAATAAATTTATCTTAGATACAAAATTGTATCTCCAACTTTCTTAACTGAATTCTGCCAGCAAATCTGTTTCTAAAAAGGCCATCCGAGCTGGTACGGGCAATTCTATCTTTTGCATGCTCTCATTGTTTACATGGAGAAAGTAATCAGAGACCTACGAAACGTAGTAACAAATATATATATATATATACTGTATATATATATATATATATATATATATATATATATATATATACACCACACACACACATATATATAAACATTTATTTTTCTTTTAAAGATTAAGAAAAAGCAGAAGTTGATTCCTATACACTTTAGTTTGATGATGTCCTGGTTGCACACTGTATGGGCTTGACCACACCTGCCTTGTTCTTTGAAAAGCGATCCTCATTTAGCATTTAACAGGGGATGAGGAGGCATTGCATTGCCCCTTCACTGTCTGTCTTAACCCATTGAACCTCACACTAGCATGCTGAAACCACATGCATAGCAGTCCCGATTTTCCCAGGACATTCACTGTATTCAGACCCTTGTCCATGTCTTACCTTGTCAAATCACAGGAAATTGGCTTTGACCCGAATCCTTGAATATCGACAGTCGCCCCTAGAGGTCGGGGGCCAGCACATGAGGCAGAGCCTAGGTGGCTGCTAATAGAAATGGAGCTGTCACCAACCCCCTGCCCCATGGCCTGCTGCCAGTCCGTGACCTGTTGTTGGAAAGGCTACGGCAGCAGCTCCATTTCTGTTGGCAGCCACACCTCTTGTTTCTTCCCCTTGGCCTCCACGAGAGCTGGTCTTTTCTGTAAAATGGCGGCGGAGATCAAATCACAGTGCCGGCCCCTGGTGACAAGTGAGGTGCTGCATTTGGTGACAAGCTGCATTTGGAGACAAGTGGGCAGCACAGTGGTGTAGTGGTTAGCACTGTCACCTAGCAGCAAAAAGGGTCTCTGGTTTGAAATCCGACCACAACACCATCTGCTTGGAGTTTGCATGTTCTCCCTGTGCCTGCGTGGGTTTCCTCCCACACTCTAAAAGACATGATGATATATATATGAATGTGTGTCAGGGACCTTGAGGGTAGGGATTGATGTGAATGTACAATGTATATGTAAAGCGCTGTGTAAATTGACGGCACAATATAAGTACCTAAAATGACAAGTGAGGTGCTGCCTCTGGTGACAAGTGAGGTGCTGCATTTGGTGACAAGCTGCATCTGGTGGCAGGCGACGTGGCAAGTGACACGCTCAGGGCTCCCACTGATTCTGCATTATATTAAGTTGAACTATTTCATTTTATATTACAATGTAATAAAATAAATAATGTGCTTCAATCATCCTGACACCATATCATCCATGGTGCTGTGATGATTGAAGCACTGACATCAAGTGTTTGGAGTATCTTTATCTACTGATTGTTACATTTTCTGGAATCCACATATTGCTATTGTGGTGTAGGATCTGGGCCTGCTGTCTACCCATCCCTCTTTCTTTCCTTCTTTCTCTCTCCTTCCCTCCTTATCTCTTTCTCTTTCTTTCTTTCACTCTCCTTCCCAATTTCCCTCTCTCTTTCTCGCTTTCATTCTTCCTCCATCTCTCATTCATCTTGGACTCTAACCACGCCCCATTTAAGACACGTCCGATATTTAGTTTAAACCACGGGTCTGATTGAGGCCATGGCATGTGTAGACCCTAGGCCGCTGGCTCTGCAGTTAAAGGGGGAGCAGTTGGAGAAAGATGTTTTACCACCCCTCACCCGCTAGTGTAAATGAGCCTTAAAGGATATCCAACAAGTAAACATGAAAGTCAGGGCACACATGCACGTATCTGAACGAGCATAAATAACCCAAAGCTTGATTCTCTGGGGCACAGCTCACCTTTATTAAGGCTTTAGGCCCCATTCATACTGACACTGTCAAACCTGAATTTGTATGCATTTAGAGAACATTTCAATGGTGCCATTCTTACTGAGTGTGTACGTGTTCAATCAGTTTAGCTGCTTCTTGAGAAAATAGAATTATATTGGCCAGATTCAGGTACACTGGTGTAATTTTGTGCGGGCGTAGCGTATTCACAAAGCACTTGCTCCCTAAGTTACGGCGGCGTAGTGTAAATGGGCCGGCGAAAGCCCTGCGTAATTCAAAGTAGGCTGGTGTGGGCGTGTTGTATGCTAATGAATTGTGACCCCACGTAATTGACGCTTTTAACGAACGGCGCATGCGCTGTCCGTGGACATATTTTAGTGCGCATGCTCAAAATCACGTTGCAAATAGTCAATGCTTTCGACGTGAACGTTACTTATGCCCAGCCCCATTCTGAATCAACTTACGCAAATGACGTAAACGACGTGAAATTCGACGGCTGTTCCAACGTCTATACTTAACATTGGCTGCGCCATCTTTTTGTTGCTTTATCTTTACGCCTGAAAAACGCCGTACGTAAACGGCGTATCTTACTGCGATGGCCGTGCGTACGTTCGTGAATAGGCGCATCTAGCTAATTTACATATTCTAGGCGTAAATCCCCTAGCGGCCGGCGTAAATCGGCAGCTAAGATACGACGGCGTATGAGACTTACGCCGGTCGTATCTTAGCAACAGAGAAGCGTATCTCAGTTTGAGAATACGCTTAAAGATAGGACGGCGCAGATTCTGAGTTACGACGGCGTATCTACTGATACGCTGTCGTAAGTCTACCTGAATCTGGCCCTATGTGTTCGGCATCCGATTAGACTCTTTAAAGCAGGAACTTCTAAATGCAGGAAAACGTGATCTGGAAGGCACCATACACACTGGGGGTTTAACGCTGGTGTGTGGGGCTCTGGCATTTAACTGAAGGAGGAAGGCATAAGTGTCCGATCCAGTCCTTCTGTCAGCAGCCTGGCAGTATGCGGTTAGGTCTTTAAGCACCCACGAACTAATGTTTGCAACGCAGACTTTAAATGTTTCAGACTATCATCCCTGAGTGAATACTTCCCTACATGTTTATATTACTAGGTGCCTGTTTTAGCCCATCCACCTGCACCAGCTGTCAGTTTATGATAAAATTTGACAGGCTGCCAGTAGCAGAGCTTGATTGGATACCTGTGACCTTTGCCTGCACCTTAACCAATTTTTTCAAAACTACAGGACCTCTAATATTGCCAATAAAGCCAGGTCTTTGACAGTGCCACCCAATTACATGTACCTGTAGGCAAGTTGCCTACAGAAATGTTAGTTTAGACAGTGGCTGACACAGGCTGAGGGGAAAAACTTAACACGTATTCTAAAGGGACCTAAAGGGAGGGGGCGAGCATGACACTCCACACCAGGGAGAAAGCCTCGCATTGCGGTGCGTAGTTACAGACAGAAGAACAGGAAGTGGGGATTTCTCAGAAGAAATAAGGATATTTAGAAGCAAAATGGAAGGATGAGGTAAGTGAAGGAGGACTGCACTAAGGTAAAGTAAGCTATTTAGGGAAACATTTTTGTTACCTTTACAACCCCTTTTAAGGGGGTAAAATCGGGGCTGAAGTGGTTAAAAATAAATACTCGGGCAAATGTGCATGTTTTACAAGGATGTTTTTATTATTATTATTTATTTATTAATTATTTATTATTATTTATTTTATTATTTATGTTTTATTTATGCATATGTTTTTATTTTCTTGCCCTGACGTACACTTCAAATACTGTATGTTGTATAAACCAGCAATAGAAATTGAGACTGTAATCGACCCCGGCAGCTGGGGTTGTAAATCTGGCTCTAGCTGGAGGTCTTTTATTGATTTGCGCCAAGACTGTAATTTAAACATTCAGTAGAAGACTTTATAATCAAAGGGTATATTTTCCCACAACATTACCATGTGCCAGTAACATCTGGCTAAACTGGTAGTATTTTACAAATGGCTGTTTGTCTGTTCCACATTCCTCCCAAAGCCGCCCTTATATCTCACTTTACTCTAATTATTACTTTACACTTCTGTCCCAGGAGGATTGTGGGATAAAAACACACAAAGAGCGCCGAGCTCTGGGGTAAAGGAAAAGGCGTTATAGAGAAAATCAGAAGACTGCGATCATTCCAGGTAAATATTGTACACACAACACCTGGTGAGGGGAGCTTTTGATGCACGGCATGTTGGAGAAGCTGCCAAATGAACTTTATGTGCCTTAAATGCCACTTCCCATTTGTTCTTGGTTGTGGAATTTGGCAATGGTAAGGCACATCTGTCTCTGTTCTCAAAGCTTCCTATGTCATTGACACATGGTCTGTATAAGAATAGCTCAGTAGTTGGATGAACACAACAGACAATATAAAGACTGTAATTAATAAAACAAAACCACAAAGCTACTTTGTAAATAACAACAAAAAATAAATATAAATAGTTGCAGCCTTTGCATTATTTCCCATGTTATGGAAAAAGTACATTGTGTTGCCCTGAGTGGCTACCTCGTTTTGTTTATATTTATAAATATATATTTTATTCCTATGTCAACTTTAAATAATCTCAATAAAACTGCAATGAAATAAATAAATAAAAAACATAATAAATAAGGTTATCCCCTAAGCCTTTTTCTGAAATGTTTTGACTACAAGTTAAAATCAGTTGTTTTTGCTAGAAAATTATTTAGAACCACCAAACATTATATATATATATATATATATATATATATATATATATATATATATATATATATATATATATATATATATATATATATAATATATATATATTAAACAGAGACCCTAGAAAGTAAAATGGCAATCTTTGCAATATTTTATTTTCGCAGCGGTCTTTTAAACTGATTTTTTTTTGGGGAAAAAAAACACCTTCATGGAAAAAAAAGGAAAAAAGAGTGTTAAAGCGGATGTAAACCTAATTTATTTTTTATTTATTTTTTTGATGTCACAATGTAGAGTATAAGATTTCCTATCATCTGTGCCCAGTCTTGCCACACAGAGTTAATCCAACGCTGAGTAATACTCTTTTAATGTTCATTGACAATTAACAGAATTCCAGATAAAAACTTGCCAAATTATAAAGTCCGTTTTCTCTCTTCTTGCTTTGAGTGACAGGTTATTTACATATCTAACTTGGACATGTTTATCATAGGTTATGTTATGTTTATCATAACATGAGGTGATCCAAAGTTCATTGTATATTACCAGGATGTGTTATGTGGGGGAGGGGTGGATTTCTCACTTTTTATACCTCATGTTATGATAAACATAACATAACATATGATAAACATGTCCAAGCTAGATATGTAAATAACCTGTCACTCAAAGCAAGAAGACAGAAACTGGCTTTTTATTTAGGCAGGTTTTTATCTGGAAGGCTGTTCATTTTCACTGTACATTAAAAGAGGATTACTCAGATCTGGATTAACTCTGTGTGGCAAGACTGGGCACAGATGATAGGAAATCTTATACTCTACATTGAGACACAAAAAAAAAAATTTTTTTTTGGGTTTACATCCACTTTAAATTTTTGTGTGCATTGTGAAAGATGATGTTATACTGAGTAAATAGATACCTAACATATCATGCTTTAAAATTGAGCACACTTGTGGAATGGCGACAAAGTACGGTACTTAAAAATATCTACAGGCGATGCTTTAAAAAATTCTACAGGCTACCTGTTTAGCGTTACAGAGGGGGTCTAGTGCGAGAATTATTGCTCTTGCTCTAATGAGCGTGGAGATATCGCACATGTGTAGTTTGAACACTGTTTACATTTGCGGTCACGACTTATGTATGCCTTTGCTTCTGCATGCAAGCACGGATGGATGAGGCGCTTTAAATCAAAAATGTTCTTATTTTTTTTTTTACAATGTACCTTTGAAAATAAAAATTCTGATCACTTTTATTCCTGTCACAAGAAATGTAAACATCCCTTGTGACAGTAATAGGCAGTAGCAGTCAATAAGACCCCAAACCCTTCCTCTGCACTAAAGAGTAGTCAAATCAGAGGCGGCCTGTCCATAGGGACGCACGGGCGCCGCCCCTCCTCCCGCAGTCACACAAAAAAAAAAAAACAGGCCCTTTAAGAACTTTTATTCGGCTAAAATGTCATTTTTACATTTTAACCGCAGTTCTGGCAGCCGTCTATAGAGGGCGCTGCAGCGCCACCCCCCTCTCGCAAATAACATCCATTCGTGCATAATTGCACAGATGTATGTTATTGTTGTTGGTTGCCAGCTGCCTGGTCTATTCAGATAACCGGACATAGGGCGCCGGTTACCTGAATAACGGCAGCTGGTTGGCTGAGCGGAACTGCCTATCAAAGCCAGCGGCTCTCATAGGCTTTCCAAGTACAGCCCTCCGGCTTTTGGATGTCTATTCTCGGAACGCAGGCCCCCTGCCTTCCTTGAAAAAGACTGATGGCCGCTTCAGCCAATCAGGTTCCCGGATGCTTCACATCACCAAGCGGGACAAGACATCAAGGGAGGACATGGAAGCTTCAGGTAAGTTCATTTTACAGGGAAAGGGGCGACAATGGGCACAGAGAGCGGCAAAGGGGACAGAGAGCGGCAAAGGACACAGTGGCATCAATAAAAGGGCACAGACAGCACAGTGACAACAATGAGCACAGAGGCGACAAAGGGCACAGCATAGTGGCAACAATTAAAGGGCACAGTGACATGCACAGTGGCAACAATGGGCACAGTGGCTGCGTTTAATAGCATGGCACAGTGGTGACAATTAATGGCACAGCAGCTGTGTTTGGCATGGCACAGTGGTGACAATTGATGGCACAGTGACTGCGTTTGATGGGATGGCACAGTGGTGACAATTGATGGCACAGTGAATGCGTTTGATAGGATGGCACAGTGGTGACAATTGATGGCACAGTGACTGCGTTTGATGGCATAGTGGCTGCGTTTGATGGGATGGCACAGTGGTGACAATTGATGGCACAGCGGCTGCGTTTAATGGCATGGCACAGTGGTGACAATTGATGGCACAGTGACTGTGTTTAATGGCATGGCACAGTGGTGACAATTGATGGCACAGCGGCTGCGTTTGATAGGCACAGTGAGGCTGCAATTTTTTTTTTTTTCATTTGCGCCCCCCCCCCAAAAAATTTTAAGCACCAGCCGCCACTAATTCAAATCACCAGTTTTGAACACATATGTGAGAGCCAGCATAGCTGTGCACCCTAAAATAATGCAAAATGGTAAAATTCCCCCAAGGTTTTTTTTAGCAGTAAAAATTATCAAATCCATAAAAGATGTTTTTTCTTAAAAAATCCTTTATTGTATCAAAAAAAGTGAATTTCACATTTCACATGAGGTTTAAAAACATGGGCTCTGGTAATTGACATATAAAAAAACACATTCCAACATTCTAGGCAAAAAAGCACACACAGTGGAGCCAGTTGTTTACAGGGATTACAATGTGGATGTCCACTTAAAAATTCCAACGCGTTTCAACACCTGTTGTCATGGCCTTCTTCAGGGATATTTATATTCTGTTGAGATATATCAAAAATAGTTCCTTATGAATCAATACACATTAGATTTGTATTACAAACATTAGTATATAAAGCATTTTTTCAGACGTGTGGTGGTATATTTACCATTCAGAAGATAGAAAAGAAGGTATACCGTATTTTCCGGGCGTATAAGACGACTTTTTGCATCTAAAATCATGCCCCAAAAGTCGGGGGACATCTTATACCTGTGTCAGACGTCGGCCATCCATTATTAAAAAAGCATGCCTCCTCCTCTGACTGTTCCGTGATAGGCGGAACACTAATTTTCCCAGCAGAGCCTCTGTTTAGTGTTCAGCCTATCACGGATGCCTTCTCATCCTCAGCCTCGGCCTCGGACAAGAGGACATCCGTGATAGGCGGAACACTGAACAGAGGCTCTACTGGAAAAATTACTGTTCCACCTATTACGGAACAGCCTGAGGAGGAGGCGCGGCTTTTAAATAATGGATGGCCGCTGTCTGACATCTCTGCAAACAGGAGAAGGTATGGAGATCGTCGAGGCAGGGAATGAAATGGCACAGTGAGGCATGTATAGATGGCACAGTGAGGCATGTTACTAATGGCACAGTTAGGCATGTATAGATGGCACAGTGAGGCATGTTACTAATGGCACAGTGAGGCATGTATAGATGGCACAGTGAGGCATGTTACTAATGGCACAGTGAGGCATGTTACTAATGGCACAGTGAGGCATGTTACTAATGGCACAGTTAGGCATGTATAGATGGCACAGTGAGGCATGTTACTAATGGCACAGTGAGGCATGTATAGATGGCACAGTGAGGCATGTTACTAATGGCACAGTGAGGCATGTTACTAATGGCACAGTGAGGCATGTATAGATGACACAGTGAGGCATGTATAATGGCACAGTGAGGCATGTATAATGGCACAGTGAAGGGTCATCTTATACAGTGAGTATATCCCAAAACCAACATTTGATCTGGAAAATTAGGGGGTCATCTTATACGCCCAGTCATCTTATACACCAGCAAATACGGTATGTCCTATAACCAGAGTCTGCTAAAGGATTATTGTGATCCTGTGGTCTCCATGCGCTATCACCACCTCCTCTAGGCAAGTCTCAACTCAGAAGGGCTTGCAGGAAGCCATGCACCTGGACCTCTCCAGGGAGAAGGCATACGAGGCACCTGCAATATGTTATTTAAACTATTTTGATCAATAGATATTACAGTACTGTTAGGCCACACAAGACTAGTCGACACCTGAAATCATCAGTTTAAAACTATTAATTTAAATGTATTTGAATGATATATACTGTGTTTCCCGATCATTTATTTATTTAGTTATCCATGGGTAAGTACCGTATTTATAACATGCACCCTAACTTTAAGAGGGACGTTTCAGGAAAAAAAATTCAACAGCCCCCTGTGTATAACACGCATGCACAGTTTACCCTCTATTTTCATGGTAAAAAAGTGAGTGTGAGGTGCCGTACACACGGCAGAGAACCTCGACGGGCAGAACACATCGTTCCGCCCGTCGAGGTTCTCTCCCGGCCGTCGGATTCGGCGACCCGCCCGTCGGGAATGGCAACCAGCCATTCTTCCAGGCGGGCCGTCGAGGAAATAGAGAGCGTGCTCTCTATTTCGGCTCGACGGGCTTCCCGACGGGAAGCTCGCTGAGACCGTACACACGGCCGAGGTCCTCGCTGGAATGTGCATTCCAGCGAGGTTCTCGCTGATTTTCAGCAAGAACCTCGGCCGTGTGTACGGGGCCTCATACGCCAATAAATACTGTATGTGCGGTTTGTAGATATAAATTAAAACTAAAGGAAATTCAGTCAGTGTATGGTTATCATTTGATCAACTTCTGTCGACAGGCCATGTTGGAAAGTTTTTCTCGATTAGCTGTTACAGAGACCTTGGTTGCCCATAGAAGTATGTGTGTGACATGTGGGCGTTAAAGCATTATGTGGGTGGAAAGAGGTTAAAACTAAAGCTGGCCTTACCCTGATCAAAATGTTATCAGTGTGTGGTTGTCTCCACTAGTCTAGACAAAAGTTGATCGGTCAAATGACTTCTGTCAAAGGGACATGCTGGAAGTGTTTTTCTCAAACAATGGCTGCAGCCACTGATTAGTGTATTCTGACAGCAGCAGGTCAAACAAGTACTGATGGGGAGATTCTTCCATTCACCTTGCTTGTGTGGATGGTAGAAACTCCTAGATTTTTTAGTTCAGCCTACCGGCTGAAAAAAAAAATGAACCAAACATGGCCTGGTTTGGCCCACTTTAGGTGGAGCACCACAAACCAAGAACCTATTTAATTCATTTTTATTATTCAAAGCAAACTCACCCATCCATGAGTACATTTTAATTTTTTTTTATTACTTACAGTTTTGGTGTCTTGCCCAGTGTCCATCGTCTGCGGCCTCGGTGGTGTCCTCCCGGCTTCTCCCGCACTGTCCGAGTCGAATCCCCGCTTCCCGCGCTCAGTTTGAAGCCTCCGCCGACATATACCGAGCGCAGTACACTCGGGCACGCTCGGCCACGCTCGGCTTCTCACGCATAAACGTCACAGAGCGTGACCACGAGAGAAGCCGAGCCTGGCCGAATGTACCCGAGAATACTGCGCTCAGTATATGTCGGCGGAGGCTTCAAACTGAGCGCGGGAAGCGGGTATCGGCATATATCGCGCCCCCATGATTTTCCCCTTATTTTAAGGGGAAAAAAGTGCGCGGTATATGCCGATAAATACGGTAATTTGTCTAAGCAGGAAACCAGGACGTAACTGAAAAAATTTAAAACTTAGTGTTTAAAACAAGTAAATATGATATACTTTTCTATATATTTACTAATACTAGCAGAACAAGAATTAAAAATAGTCAATGTTGATTGAGAGAGTGAAGTTCTTCTTTAAAATATAATGTACTCATGTACACCGTGAGAATTCCAGGTCTCAGATAGTAGATTGCCAGATCTAAAGACTGGCAATCTGCATTATACAGGCGCATCTCAAAACATTAGAATATCATCAAAAAGTTAATTTATTTCAGTAATTCAGTTCAAAAAGTGAAACTCATATATTATATAGATTTATTATTCACAAAGCTTTATATTTTCAGATTGCAGGTGTTATTTTAACGATTTTGCATGTTATTGAAGCTAGTTCAATTCACTAAACGATTTAACGCTTTGAAAAATCATCAAATAACGTTTCACTACACAAAACCGATATTTTAAGGTGTGGATCCTTATTAACCACTTAAGACCCGGACCAAAATGCAGGTAAAGGACCTTGCCCCTTTTTGCGATTCGGCACTGCGCCGTTTTAACTGACAATTGCGCGGTCGTGCGACGTGGCTCCCAAACAAAATTGCCGTCCTTTTTTCCCCACAAATAGAGCTTTCTTTTGGGGGTATTTGATCACCTCTGCGGTTTTTATTTTTTGCGCTATAAACAAAAATAGAGCGACAATTTAAAAAAAAATGCAATATTTTTTACTTTTTGCTATAATAAATATCCCCCAAAAATATATAAAAAAACTTTTTTTTTCCTCAGTTTAGGCCGATACGTATTCTTCTACGTATTTTTGGTAAAAAAAATCGCAATAAGCGTTTATCGGTTGGTTTTCGCAAAATTTATAGCGTTTACAAAATAAGGGATAGTTTTATTGCATTTTTATTAATTATTTTTTTTTTACTACTAATAGCGGCGATCAGCAATTTTTTTCGTGACTGCGACATTATGGCGGACACTTCGGACAATTTTGACACATTTTTGGGACAATTGTCATTTTCACAGCAAAAAATGCATTTAAATTGCATTGTTTACTGTGGAAATGACAGTTGCAGTTTGGGAGTTAACCACAGGTGGCGCTGTAGGGGATGTGCGACCTATGTGTTGTGTTTACAACTGTAGGGGGGTGTGGCTGTAGGTGTGACGTCATCGATCGCGTCCCCCTATTACAGGGATGACGCGATCGATGCTACGGCCACAGAGAAGCACGGGGAAGCCGTGTGTACACACGGCTCTCCCCATTCTTCCGCTCCAGGGACGGATCGCCGCACTGCAGCGGCGATCGGGTCCGCGAGTCCCGGTCCTGAAGCTTCGGACCGGGTCGCGGGCGCGCGCCCGTATATATACGTTGATGTGCCCAGCCGTGCCATTCTGCCGACGTAAATGTGCAGTAGGCGGTCCTTAAGTGGTTAAAGAGTCAAATTGTTATTTTAAAGAGTCAAATCGTTAAATATGTACAGAAGTGCAATTCACAAAGTTTTTTTGACAGTTATCAATTGTTAAGCAATCGTTAAATTAACACCTTCCTCAGGGTGGCGTTATGACATTTCCCAGGCGATATTTTGTTGTTAGAGGAAGCTTTTGCCGATTTTTGTAGTGTAGTAAAGTTTTTAGTAGTGTTGGGCAAGATATAACCGTGCTCTATTTGAACTTAAAATTATCCAGAGGCGAAGAAGAACATGTTAGAATGTTGTTCAGATTTATAAACGTGTATTCCGTTCACATACTATTTTGGATGACTTTTCTGAAACCCAGGTGATAGCTAAATTCTGATTATCATCTCCCATGATTTATTCTCTGTATGAGGAAATACACATGGCTTTAGAAAAGCACACACTAGAAGTTTTGCACATCACATGCTCAATCTCCATGTGTATTGCTTGTGTGTCTCTGGCGGCGTACACACGGCCGAGGTTCTCGGCAGAAACCAGCGAGAACCTCGCTGGGAGCCACATTCTGCCGAGAACCTCGGCCGTGTGTACGCTCTCGGCGAGCATCCCGTCGGGAATGCCGTCGAGCAGAAATAGAGAGCATGTTCTCTATTTGCTCGACGGCCCGTCGGGATGAATGGCTGGTTGCCATTCCCGACGGGCGGGTCGCCGAATCTGACGGCCGGCAGAGAACCTCGACGGGCGGAACGATGTGTTCTGCCCGTCGAGGTTCTCTGCCGTGTGTATGCGGCCTTTCTCTCTCTGCATCTGCTCTTTTCCACATGCAGCTGTTCTCCTCCCCTTCTGCTCCCAGAATGCATCTCTCCAGCATTATTTAACGATCTTAAGAGTTATTTTAACGTCTCAAATCTTAATAATAACGTCTGAGTAGTTAGCATAACGATTGGATAAAGAGTCAGTTGAAAACCATAACAACTGTGTTAAATAACGATTATAGCTTTCGTGAATACCATGTTTGCTAGCGTTAAATAAGGAGTGCTGATTTAACAACTGAAGAAAACCAATAACGTTTCTCTTTGTGAATTGACCCCATAGGGGGCTATTTACGAAAGACAAATCCACTTTGCACTACAAACTACACAGCAAACTCAAGATGCAGCTGAAACAGAGTCTTGCAGAGTGGTAGAATTATTGTTTTATCCATGAAATGGGCGTATATATGTATGTCCCCTTTAATTTGACGGCCATGTGGTCACATGCGCGAGCTCCGACACCGTGCCCGCGGGACCAGCGGACTCGATGTCTGCCGGTGTCCCGCGATCGGGTCACAGAGCTGAAGAACGAGGAGATGTTAGTGTAAACACAACATCTCCCCGTCCTTCCTAGTGACATGTCACTGATCGACTGTTCCCTGTCATCGGGAACAGTGATCAGTGACGTGTCACGGCAAGCCACTCCCCCTAACAGTTAGAAGCACTCTCTAGGTCACTTAGCCCCTTCACCGCCCTCTACAGGTTAACCCTTTCACTGCCAGTGCCATTTTTATAGTTATCAGTGCATTTCTATAGCACTGATTACTGTAAAAATTACAATGGTCCCAAAATGGTGTCAAAAGTGTCAAAAGTGTCAAAAGTGTCCGATGTGTCCGCCATAATGTCGCAGTCATGATAAAAATCGCTGATTGCCGCCATTGCTAGTAAAAAAAATATGAATAAAAATGCCATAAAACTATCCCCTATTTTGTATACGCTATAACTTATGCGCAAAAAAATCAACAAACGATTATTGCAATTTTTTTTTTACAAAAATATATAGAAGAATACGTATCGCCCTAAAAAAAGGAAAAACATTATATATTTTTTGGGATATTTATTATAGCAAACAAGTCGAAAAGAGGTGATGAAATACCATCAAAAGAAAGCTCTATTTGTGGGGAAAAAAGGACATTAATTTTGTTTGGAAGCCACGCCGCACGACCGCACAATTGTCAGTTAAAGCGACGCAGTGCTGAATCGCAAAATGTGGCCTGGTCTTTGGCCAGCCAAATGGTCCGGGCTGAAGTGGTTAATGTATGGTAATAATCTGCTGGCTTTGCTTGCAACAGCTTGTCATCTACTAGAACCCCTAGATCTTTCTTCATCCTGGATTCGCCCAGAGGTTCTCCCCCTAGCGAGTAACTTGCGTTTGTATTTTTGGCACCCAAATGCATTACCTTACATTTTTCAACATTAAACCTCATTTTCCATGTAGTTGCCCACCCCATTACTTATGTCTTCTTGTAAGGTTTCCACATCCTGCGCAGAAGTTATTGCCCTGCTAAACTTTGTACCATCTGCAAATACAGAGATTGAGCTACTGTATTTATCTCATTCTCCAATTCTCTATATTATTAATGAATAAATTAACCACTTCCAGCCCAAGGACGTCATATGACGTCCTGGACTTTCAGTGGGGATATCTGAAAGATGCCTTCAGCCACAGGCATCATTCAGATATCCATCCTTTCAGACAGTGAATCCCTCCACCATAAGAACGATCATAGCTTGATCGTTCTTATAGGCGGCGGGAGGGGACGCCCCCCCTCCCGCCGGCATCCGGTGCTTCTCCGGCTCTCCTTTGCCATCGGAGACCCGGAGAAATGATCTGCCAGCGTCCCATGGAAACCATAGAGTAGACTGGTGACCAGATGGTCACCAGTCATCTCTATGATCGTCGGAGGCCCGGGCGCGATGTTATGACGTCACGCCCGGGTCCTGGAATGTAAACACAGCCGCAATCGTGGCTGACATCATTAGATCGGTGAATTTATTTTTCACAATCTAATGCTTTCCAGCCTGGAGGAGAGATGTGGGGTCTTATTGACCCTGCATCTCTCCATAAAGAGTACCTGTCACGAACCATTCCTATTACAAGTGATCAAAAAAAAATGTAAAAAAAAGTGTAAAAATAAAAGAAATTGAGTAAAATAAAAATAAAATAAAATATATATTTTTTTAAACACCCATATCCCCGGTAGCTCGCGCTTATAAGCGAACACACACGTAAGTCCCGCCCACATATGTAAACGCCGTTCAAACCACACATGTGAGGTATCGCCGCGTGCATTAGAGCGCCAGCAACAATTCTAAAACTAGACCTTCTCTGTAACTCTAAATTTGTAACTTGTAAAAAAATAAATAAGCGATGCCTATGGAGATTTTTAAGTAGTGACGTTTGGCGCCATTCCATGAGTGTGCGTAATTTTAAAGCGTGACATGTTAGGTATCTATTTACTCGGCGTAACTTCATCTTTTACATTATACAAAAAAATTGGGCTAACTTTACTGTTTTGTTATTTTTTAATTCACAAAGCCGTTTTTTTCCCCAAAAAAGGGCGTTTGAAAAATGATTGCGCAAATACTGTGCGAGATAAAAAAGTTGCAATGGCCGGTATTTTATTCCCTAGGGTGTCTGCTAAAAAAACATATATAGTGTTTGGGGGTTCTGAGTAATTTTCTAACAAAAAAATTATGATTTATGCATGTAGGAGAGAAGTGCCAAAATAGACCCAGTATGGAAGTGGTTAAACAGAATTGACCCCAGGACCGATCCCTGGGAGACCCCATTTACCACACCGGACTTGCCATTTATCACCACCCGATTGGACACGCCCCTGTAACCAGTTTTTAATCCAGGTACTCACCCTATGGTCAATGCCAAAATATCTGTTTGTAAAGTAAACGTTTGTGGGGAACTGTGCCAAATGCCTTTGCAAAATCCAGATACACCACGTCTACAGGCCTTCCTTTATCTAAATGGCAGCTCACTTCTTCATAGAATGTTAACCACTTGGCATCCCGGCTATTGTACTTTGACGGCCACAAGCCGCCGGGGGTACATGCGTGCCCACCGCGTCACTCAGGTGCCGATGTGCATGCCTGGCGGCCGCGATGTCCGCCAGGTACCCGCGATCGGCAGTTACAGAGCCCAGGGATGTGGAATCTCTGTGTCGGTCACCTCCCCCAGTCAGCACCCCCTCCACAGTAAGAATCACTCCCTAGGGAACACATTAACCCCTTGATCGCCCCCCAGTGTTAACCCCTTTCCTGCCAGTCACATTTTATACAGTGATCAGTGCATATTTATAGCACTGTTTGCTGTATAAATGTGAATGGTCCCAAAAATTGTTTCAAAAGTGTCATATGTGTCCTCGTAATATCGCAGTCCTGACAAAAATCGCAGATCGCCGCCATTACTAGTAAAAAAATGTCATTGTTCTATTCCCTATTTTGTAGGCGCTATAACTTTTGCGCAAACCAGTCACTTATTGCAATTTTTTTTAACCAAAAATATGTAGAAGATTACGTATCGGCCTAAACTGAGAATTTTTTATTATTTTTTTTTTATAATTGGGATATTTATTATAGCAAAAAGTCAAAAATATTGTGATTTTTTCAAAATTTACAGTTTTTTTTTTTTGTATAAAGCGCAAAAAATAAAACCTGCAGAGATGATCAAATACCACCAAAAGAAAGCTCTATTTGTGGGGAAAAAAGGACATCAATTTTGTTTGGGAGTCACATCGCACAACCGCGCAATTGTCAGTTAAAGCGATGCAGTGCTGAAAGCTAAAATTTCTCCTGGGCAGGAAGGGAGTATATGTGACCAGTAAGCAAGTGGTTTATAGATTGGTCTGGAAAGAACAATCCTTTATAAATCTATGCTGATTACTACTAATGATACTGGCCCAGATTCACAGAGCAATTACGCCTGTCTAACTGGTGTTAGACAGGAGTAATTTCAAATTTCGCGTGCCGTATCACTAGTTTGAATCCTCAAACCATGATACGGCGGCTTCGGGCTTCGATCCGAGAGGCTTACGTCTTCGTAAGCCTTCGGATCTACGCTGCGATATTTTTGCGGCCGCTGGGAGGAGTTCGCGTCGTTTTCATGCGTCGGGATATGCAAATGACTTTTTACGGCGATCCACGACGGTACGAGTGTCCCTCACAATCGCCTACGTCATTTTTTGGCTACGTAATGTTAGAGGAGCTTTTTGCTGGTCTAACAGTGCGTAACCCATGTAAAGTATGGCCGTCGTTCCCGCGTCGATTTGAAAATATTTTTTTTTTTTTAACGTAACTCGTTCGGGAATAGGAATGTACGTAAACGATGCTACTACGACGTGACGACGTGTTTTCGCGCAATGCACGGCGGGAAATTTGCGAACGGAGCATGCGCAGTTCGATCGCCGCGGGAACGCGCCTATTTTAAATGCTTCACGCCCCCTACTCGCGCAGATGGATTGCGACGGGAGAAATACACTACGCCGCCGTCGTTTACTGGACAAAATCTACCTGGATTCCACGTAGAGCCAGGTAAAAAACGGCAGCGTAGTGTATTTCTGATACTCTACGAGAATCTAATTCTCTGTGAATCTGGGCCACTGTTTTCATTAGCAAAATCTTGGATATAGTCCCTTATCATGTCTTTAAGGCCAGGTTCACACCTATGCGAATTGGTTGTGGCTTAAACCGCATCCAATACGCAGAACATTCCTAAATATATTGTTTTCAATGAGGCTGGTTCACATATGTGCGATGCATTCGCACTGCGCATTGCAGAAAAAACTTTTGAGTATTTTATGACTTGCGGTGCGGCTCAGGTGCGAATTCAGGCCCATTATCTTCTATGGGTACGCAGCTGATTCACAGATGTGTTCATTTCTCTTCAGGATTTCAAGACACTTCCCCCCTCCCCTCTCCCAGGTCTCCAAATTTGCAGCTAATCTGCAGTTAAAACATAATGGATCTGCTGAACAGTTGTCTTATCTCTCTGCAAAGATAAGAGAGCTGAAATTTGCACCGCACTAGTGTGAATCCAGCCTAAGACCCCTTTCACACCAAGGGCGTATTGCAAGCGCTATAGCGTTAAAAATAGCGACTGCAATCAGCCCTCAAACAGCTGCTCCATTGTCTCCAGTGTGAAAGCCTGAGGGCTTTCACACTGGTGCATTGCACTAGCAGGGCGGTAAAAAAAAAGTCCTGCTAGTCGCATCTTTGGAGCGGTGAAGGAGCGGTGTGTTTACCGCTCCTTCACCGCTGCTGCCCATTGAAATAAATGAGACAACGCGGCTATACTGCCCACAATGTGCTGCTTCAGAAGTGCATTGCAGGCGGTTTTAACCCTTTCTTAGCCACTAGCAGGAATAAAACCACCCCGCTAGCAGCCGAAATGCGCCGCAAATCTGCCCATAGCGTCGGCTGTAATAATAGCAAAGTTTTACCACCGACGCTATGAGCGGCTCAGTGTGAAAGGGGTCTTACAGTCCTTTCTATGTCCCTGATTTCTAAGTTTTACAGTTTAGACAAGTCCTCCAAACTGATAGAATCTCTCTTTTGCATTTTTCACTTTTTTGTTTACGTGGGCCGACATTTAATTATAATTCTGTATTTAAATGAAGCACTGATCTTTGTACAGTTGGAATGAATGTTTTGCAATGCTTTGGGGTATTGTGAAGAAATTCCAGGAGCTGTTTGACCGAGAGTCAGATGATTTTCAGGCACTCGTAGCAGACACTGTACATTCTTCTTGTCTGTGCAGGTCGATAGACCTCTAGCATTAAGCTGCACTCACTCTGTCATGTTCATGCATTTGCTTAAGAAAAAAGTACAAGATTGTGCCTGTTACATAACCCCTCTTGGCAGTTATACTGTATGTGTTGTTTTGCTCCTTGTGCCCTAAAGGCTCGAAAAGCAATAGGCTTACCTGAGGGGCAGGGGTTATGGCAGGTAATTGGATACATTGAGAACTTCATTGTTTCGAAAGACGTTTTATGGATTGCCACTGAAAGATTAATATGGTATAAACATAGTATATAAAATATATACAGTATATATATATATATATATATATATATATATATATATATATATATATATATTGTTTTTTCTTACTTTATGTAGCATTTGATTAATCATCATCCAAAGCCTAGAAGTTTATTTATTTGAAAACTTTTGAAAGATTTTCATGCACAGTTGTTTTACCTGACCCAATAAAACCCCTACTTGTGAGGTTCTCTACATTTCTGCTTTTTTTATTGAGTGTAATGTCAACTTAAAGCACCCGCAATTTTTTATTTTTTTTTAAAGTCAGCAGCTACTAACCCTGTAGCTGTTGACTTTTAATAAGGACACTTACCTGTCCTAGTTGCCCGCGCTGATGGTCCCCCCCCCCCCCCCCGATGCTGATCCCACGATCGTTGCAGGTCCCGCGCCGCCATTCACACTAGGGGAAACAGGCAGTGAAGCCTTACGGATTACGGCTTCACTGCCCATTTCCTATTGCGCCTGCGTGAGTCTCACGCTGGCTTGTGAATGGGCGGCTGCTCTCTGAGAACACACACAGTTCCCAGAAATCAGCGCGCCCCATTCACTAGGAGAAGAAGAAGAAAACACACCGCGGTTGCAGAAGAGGCAGATTACGGACTTCCGCATAGCAACAGGTATTTCGGGTGAGTATATATATTTTTTTTTCACTTTTTTTTTGGGGGGGGGGGGGGGTTTTGGCCAAATGTTTTTTCCTGGGTGGAACTCCACTTTAAAGGAACACTAAAGGTTTGTTTTTTATTAGATCAATGGATTGCTGTAAGCTAGAGCATTTAAATATCACTTACCTCGTTTTTCCTTTTGACCTCCAAAATACAGTAATCCAGGTTTGAAAATGCCATTTCCTGTCTCTCCTCTTCTTGCTTTCCACCAGCATCTGAGCCGTTTTGCAAGGTGGAAAGCAGAATGTGCTCACCCCCTCCCTAGGACTACAGCCCTGCATGAAGATGCTCTCTTATCCCTCAAAGGCATGGAGGCTAAGCCTAATGGGAACTGTAGTTACCATTAGACCGTGATGTAGCAAGAATGAATGCGCACCGCAAACCAGGAAGTCAGTGAGAATAACGATTCAGGAGTGATGGAGGTGAATAAAACAGCTCGATTTCAACAGGTATCAAGCTAGTTATAATGCAAAACATTACGTTTTACTTTATCAGCTACTGTCAGACTTTCATTTAAGAGGAAAATATTTTTGTCTTTACAACCCCTTTAATTCATCTCTGCTTTATCAGCAGAAATACAGTAGAGAGAAAATCAGTCATAAAAACAAATAATTGGCAATGCTTAGTTTGATTAGGTTATGCATGAAGCAATAGTGTAGCAATAATGTAGCTGGCCATAGACAAAGAAGAGTTTAAGGCCCCTTTCACGCGATCGGACAATTCAGGTCCGCTTGTCAGTTTTGATTGCGGACCTGAACGGCCGCTCCATGCAATCCTATGGAGCGTTGGATGTCAGCCTAGACATGTCCGCTGACATCCGACCCAATCCGCCAAAATCGGATGGATGGCGAACGTCCCCATCCATCCACGGCGGATCGGATCGGGTGAGATCTGATGGAAACGGACATGCTGTTCGTTTTCATTAGATCTCCCCATAGGAGACAGCGGCGCTGCACAAGCCCCTCCCAGCTCAGTGAGCAGAGAGGGACTTGTCATCCGCCGACTCAGCGGAGATCAATCGTGAGACCTCCCGCTGAGCCAAAGGCAGCAGGCGGATTCCGTAGCGATGGAGTCCGCCTGTGTGGAAGAGGTCTAACTGAATGGGACAATACTCCTACACTAATTAGAGATGCTTCCATCAGCACCGGAATTTGGAGGTTCTGTTTTAAATTAGGTTTGTTTTGGGTGCTAGTTTTTTTTTTTTTTTTTTTACTGAACATGTCTTTTAGACCCTGAGCCTGAACTACAAAACGCTGGAGGTGAAAAAAACAATTATCCTCTATGGAGATGCTTTACATCTCCACTCCAAAACGCCTGAAGCCAGAAGCTCTAAAACGCCTGAAGTTCAAACAAGTTCTGGGAATTTTTTTTAGGCAGATTTTGGGTGCTTTTTACATTGGTGACCTTTTGACCTGTACAAAATCAGGGCAAAAAAAACGCCACAAAAATGCACAACTTTCTGCCTGAAAACGCTATGCTCAGGTGTGAATGTTTTGTTTAATTGAAATATGCAAAATCGTGTGCTTACATGGAAAGAACGCCAAGGTTCCTATGTGCTCTCTTGGATTTAAGAACACATGCTTTTTGCAGAGTCATTTTTAGAATACTAAACAGTTAAAATAAAGTCAATATCAAATGGAAAAATAAGTTCCAGGAATTCTTTCCGACCATTTAGTGTAACTGGTCATGCACAATAATGTCTCAGAGGACCACAAATCAATATACTTGTTTAGCGCAATGCCTGGAGGAGCAGCTGAATTGTTTTGTGATTTCTTTTCACACCTGAAGATGACACGCCTAACCCACCGCGCTCTCACTTACTGATGTAGTGCTACTCTCATAGGAGCCGCAGAAATTTTGCCTCTGTTCGCCCCAAAATATTTTCCACGCAGCCAGGCACACAGACTCATTCAAAGTGTTTAGCTTAAATGGAGGAATATATATATATATATTTTTTAACCTTAAGGCCTGTACACACGATTGGATTTTTCGATGGGAATTGATTGCAGGCTGTTGTTGGAAAATCCGACCGTTTGCATGTTCCATCGGACAATTGTTGTCGGATTTTCCGCCAACAAATGTTGGATAGCGAGCTTTAAAATTGTGTGTTGTTGGATTATCCAATCGTGTGTACAGAAGTCTTTTCGGACAAAACTCTGAAACTCCAAAGTACAAACAGGCATGCTCAGAAGCAATGCTCACCATAACACAACATTAGCAGAAGTTGCCCAAAGGGTGGCGCTAAAAAGCTGAAAAACCATGTCGTTTTGTGTTTGTTGGCCGACAATTCTTTGCCGTTTGTATGCAAGACAAGTTCCTGGCCAGCGCCCTTCGGACAAAAGTCCTATGTTTTGTCCGTGGAAAATCCGATTGTGTGTACCAGGCTTTAGTCTACTGGGGCTGCTGACATCATCTCCAAGAAGGTGGTACTCAGCCGCAGTCTCAGGGCTTTACAAGTCATTAAGGTATGCTTTCCATATGTATATTTAACCACTTGCTTACTGGGCACTTAAACCCCCCCCCCCTCCTGCCCAGATCAGTTTCAGCTTTCAGCACTGATGCACTTTGAATGACAATTGCGCGGTCATATAACACTGTACCCAAATGAAATTTTTATCACTTTTTTTTTCACACAAAAAGAGCTTTCTTTTAGTTGTATTTGATCACTTCTGGGGGTGTTATGTTTTGCTAAACAAACAATATATGAAAAATGTTGAAAAAAAAATCATTTTTTATATTTTGTTATAATGTTTTGCAAACAGGTAATTTTTCTCCTTCATTGATATGTACTGATGAGGCGGCACTGATGGGCACTAATAGGCTGCACTGATGGGCAATGATAGGCTGCACTGGTGGGCACTGATATGCACAGATAAGGCCGCACTGATGGGGACAGATAAGGCGGTACTGATGGGTGGTACTGATAGGTGTTACTGATGAGCACAGATAGATGGCACTGATGGGTGGCACTGATAGGTGTCAGGCCTCGTACACACGACCAAGGAATTTGTCGTAAATAAAACATTGGTTTTCTCGACGAGTTCCTTGTCAGGCTTGTCGAGAATCTTGTTAAGCTTTCTTTGTGTACACACAGTCAAGACAAAATCTCGTCGTTCTCAAACGCGGTGACGTACAACACGTACAACGGCACTATAAAGGGGAAGTTCGATTCCACTGGCGCCACCCTTGGGGCTGCTTTTGCTAATCTCATGTTACCGCGTGTTAAGTAAAAGTTTGATAAGAGACGATTCGCGCTTTTCAGTCTGTTACAGCGTGACGAATGTGCTATCTCCATTACAAACACTACTTTTACCGAAGGTGTGCTCCCGTATCATACTTTATTCTGAGCATGCGCGGGTTTCTAAGCATACACACGAATGTGTTTCTCATCGTAAACCAGCCCAACGAGAAGCACGACGAGGAAATTGAGACTCCCGATGAGAAAAAAAAAGGAACATGTTCTAATTTTTTCTTGTCGAGTTCCACGTCAGTTTTCTCGACGAAAAACATAAACACGACCGTTTTCCTTGGCAAAAAAGCTCTCCCACCAATTTTCTTGATGGATTTTGTAGAAGAAAACGGTTGTGTGTAGAAGGCCTTATTGATGAGCACAGATAGATGGCACTGATGGGTGGCACTGATAGGTGTTACCGATGAGCACAGAGATGGCACTGATAGGTGGCACTGATGAGCACTGGTAGGTGACAATGATGGGCACTGGTTAGTGACTTTGATAGGTGTCACTGTGGGCACTGATAAGTAGCACTGTGGGCACTGATAGGTAGCACTGTGGGCATTGGTAGGCGGCACTGTTGTGCTATAGCTATAACGATAGCGCGGGCGCCAAGATTTTAAGATGTAAAACATGATAAATGCACATATACTCTTATGGGAAATGTTTTCTTGAAATAAATGGTATCTTTAGAAGATTATAAAAAATCAGCACATACAAAAATAACATGAAATAATGTAAGAAACCAACACAAGCATTGTAATATAACTGCACCTACCACCACGCTACTGTATACACACACGCGTGTGCATTTCATACACACATACACACATACACACGCATTTCCATAACAAATCTGTGCTTTTTGTATATATTTCTACACTTTACAGAATACCTGCAGGTGATCTGAAATGAAAGCTGAGAACTATTAGCATCTGAATAGCACAAAATTAGTCAAAATGAGTTGGTTATTTAACAATTAGATGTAATTAAATTGAAGCTGCAGTTCACTACTTCACTTCTTCTTAACTAAAAATGCTAATATCCGGCAAAGTGAATCATTAAGAAATAAAGCTCTATGAATCCAGAGATCTCTCTCCCTGCCTGGCTCTTCTCTATAGATTATACATTACTTACACCTCTAAGCAATTTACAGCCTCAGCACTTTTGTCTCCAGAGCGACATGATATGAGACACGTCAAGAAAATAAAACAGCAAACAAGTACTTTTGTGCAGACCTGGAATCACACACCATGACTGAAGATCCATTATTTATGGGCCCACTGGGTTTTGGTGGCCTTACTTGTACTTTAAACTTTGCTTTGTTTTCTCCTGTCCAAAAAACATCAATAACACAATTGATAAATAATGTATATTGACAAAATAAAGCTCACTCTCATCACGTTTAGATCCGGAAAAGAATTTTGGTGGTAATGTATAAAACATGTGGAGGTGGAAAACCAGTGCAGTTTCTTCAATTTGCATGTTTTCCCCAAAGTGCGCATTTTGGGACTTTATTTTTTATTAACTACCTTTTGATTGACCAGTTTTCAGCTTCAGCAAATTTTGGAAAAGTCATGTCTTATTTGGGGTCTGTACAATGAGTAACAACTAATATAAATATTGGTTCAAGAGGGAACATTTATGAATTGGTATTAACCACTTCCTTACTGGGCACCTAAACCCCCTTCCTGCCCAGACCAATTTTCAGCTTTCATCGCTGACGCAATTTGAATGACAATTGCGTGGTCATACAACACTGTACCCAAATTATATTTTTATCATTTTTTCCCCACACATAGAGATTTCTTTTTGTGGTATTTGATCAACTCTGCGGTTTTTATTTTTTGCGCTTGAAACAAAAAAAGACAGAACATTTTGAAAAAAACACAATATTTTTTTACTTTTTGTTATAATAATAAAAAATTGAAAAAAGATAATAAAAAAAATTCTAAGTTGAGGCTGATACGTTTTCTTTGTCATATTTTTGGTAAAAAAAAAATCGCAATAAGCGTATATTGATTGGTTTGCGCAAAAAGTTATAGCGCCTACAAAGTAGGGGATAGATTTATGATTTTTTTCTTTACTAGTAATGGCGGCAATCTGCTATTTTTGTCAGGCTTGCGATATTGTGGCGGACATATCTGACACTTTTGACACTATTTTGGGACCATTGCTATAAATATGCACTGATTACTGTATAAATGTGACTGGCAGGGAAGGGGTTAACACTAGGGGACGAGGAATGGGTTAAATGTATTCCCTGTGAGTGATTCTTACTGTGGGGGGGGGACTGACTGGGGGGGTGTTCCGATCTATGTCCCTATGTACAAGGGACACAGCATTGGTCTCCTCTCTCCCTAACAGGACGTGGAGCTCTGTGTTTACACACAGAGCTCTACGTCCCTGCTCTGTCACTGCCGATCGCAGGTACCTGGCGGACATCGCGGCCACCAGGAACGCGCTTCGGCATCACGTGACATGCCGGGCATGTTCTTTCCCCGCTGCGCACCCTCGGTGGCACACGCAGGGAATGTAAATAGCAGGACGTCCATGGACATCCACCCGACACTTGAGAGCCACAGCGCGGGTCTTAAGTGGTTAATACTACCCCCTAGTTTGGTTGCAGAAGAATAACTTCTGTGGACTTTTAAATAATTTCAGAATGTCAAGCCTCGTACACGCGGCCGGTTTTCCCGGCAGGAAAACTTACAGGAGAGCTTTTGGCTGGGAATCCCGGCTGTGTGTAGGTTCCCTAGCAGTTTTCCAGTCAGGAAAACAGACAGGAATCCCATTAGGAAAATAGAGAACCCTGCTCTCTATTTTCTCGTCTCGTGTTTCCTGCTGAGAGAACCTGTATGCGGTGAAAAACCGTGCAGGCTCGATAATAATTTGACGCATGTGCGGTAGCATACGAGGTTAGTGTGGGGTGTAGCAAGATGGCTTGTCATAGTCGATGACATCACCACGTTCTTGCTATTCAAAAGAACAGCGGTTCTTTTGAGTGGCTGTCTGTATACACGGCTTTGCAAGGCAAGCTTGCCAGGAATCCCTACAGGAAAACTGAAGTTTTTTTTCCTGACGGGATTCCCGGCCGTGTGTTCAGGGATTCAGAGTGGACTTTTTGCTCTAAATAACATGGTACGTTCATTCTCTTTTGGTCAGAATATTTTTATCTCAATGACACATAAACCTATGCAGCATGCATAATATATGTATGCACTGTTTTGTGAACCCTACTGCTGTAATAAATGGGATTGGATGCCAATTTCCAACATTATGTTTATCTTTTTTTAAATGGTGTCGCCATGAGCAAATCTGCTTTAGCTCTCCATTTGTACCCTTGCTCTTGAGGGTTTTCTTTTTTCCTTCTTGTCCTGAGCTCACACATTAGCTGTTAAAATTAGGTCCCCTTCCACACGAAGGATACGATTGGGTCCGCCCATGGAGCTCAATGGAAATCGTATATAATAATGGACAGATGGGTGTAAATGGACTTGCGTCCATTTACACCCACCTACTTCCAATCCAATCTGGTCCACTAAATCCGATCTGCCCCCCTCCGTTTAGGCAGATTGGATCAGAGGGCAATCGGGTATAAGCGGACAGTTTACACCCACCGGTCCATAGAGTAGAGAGGGCCCAGTCCATGTCCACTCTGCATAAACTGAGTGGACATGGACCTTTCATCTGCTGGCTCTGCTCAACAGGGGATCAGCGGACACATCTAATCGGAGTCCGCCCCATGTAAAAGAGGCCTTAAGCAGACCATAGATGGAGAGATTTTCTTTACGGCAACAATGGGTCCATTGTGCTCTCTACCGGGATGGGGTGGGGGGATTGTGGGAAGCCATTCTGGCCAGGAGAACACAGAGTGATTATTTCTGGTGACTACAGATGCCCCAGTAGATGTCCATATTGGACGAAACGCGCCGGACCAGGTACACCACTACCCATGTTGCTTTTCATTTAAACTGTGATCACTTTTTATTCTATATATGTTGGTTTTTATCAATTAAAACCCACCCAGTTTTGACCTGCACTATTGGAGGCCCTATTTTTTCTTTTCTTTCCATGTTCTTTGGATGGGGATTCCGTCACCCCCAACGGGGCACTGCTTACTGAAACCATCCAGTGATTCCGAATTTTTTGTCGATCCATTTGGCTAAGTGATCCATCTACACGACCGGGATTCCAACATCACACTGATCGCCAGGTGTGAAGTATCCGGGTTTCTGGTTCTGTTTATGGTCATGGTTACCCAGTGTCCATTCAGGTTTACCCAGAAGTTCTCTGGATTCCTTCACTATACCAGGTCCAACAGTTCCGGTAAGAGTATCCATTCAAACCATTTGTTTGAAGGCACTGGCCAAGGGATGTTACATACAGCTTCATGACACCCTAGTGTGATATTCTTTATCCATTTGTGATGGACACTTTCACTATTTGCTTTATCGGTGGACTTATTATCATTATCCCACTTTATTTGTTGTATATTGTTAGTGATCTTATACACTACATTCTATTTTAGTGCTACACACTCACTTGTACCACATGGTAACTATAGCTGCTAGTAATTATCACATGTAAAATCCAACAGGCTGGTTGTACCCAAGTCGGTTGATCGATCAACTTGGGGACATTCAGCGTGCCCATACAGTGCCTTGAAAAAGTATTCATGCCCCATGACATTTCCCACATTTTGACATATTATAACCAAAAATTTGAATGTATTTAATTGGGATTTTATGTGATAAACCAACACAAATTGGCACATAATTGTGAAGTGGAAGGAAAATTTTAAATGTTTTTTGATTATTTTTTGTACAAATAAATATCTGAAAAGTGTGGTGTGCGTTTGTATTCAGCCCCTTTACTCTGATACAGCTAACTGAAATCTAGTCTAACCAATTGTCTTCAGAAGTCACCTAATTAGTAAATGAAAGTGTTACTAAACTTAGTAATATGGAAATAATTCAGTGCCCACAGCTTATAAATCTTTTACTTTAAAATACTGCCACTATATATTTTTTGGCTGATCTGTATACCATGGTCCTGTAATAAACTTCAGGGTTTGCCTAAATCCTGAGTGTTCAGGTAGTAGGAGATTTTCACTACAGCCTGTGTCCTCATGCTGTTATGGGAGGTGGATCATCCATCAATCACGATGTGACATCCCACCCACTGTGTTCTTTTTTAGTTAATGGGTATGGAGGAGGAGGGGGCACAGGACTGTCATTTAGGATCTGTAAACACACCCACATATGTGATTTCAATACCATGTGACCTGAAACTCTCAGCTCAACAAGGAAAAGTTCTCTCCAGCAATAGAGACCAGACTGAGCATGTGCAGCTTTACTACCCTTCTTGTGTCATATCTGGCCTTGCCAAGAGAAACCCTGCAGGAAGGGGAGGATCTGTCCATACAGGATCGAAGAGCCTTTTAATACAATGATACTATGCATTAAGGTGGAAAAACATCCGACGTACCGCCCCCCCCCCGAACCCCGGTTTTACTTACCTGACCCTTCGAAAGTCCCGTGCGTGTCCATGCGATCCTCTTCGGTTTCCAGCCTGGCCATTGATTGGCTAGGCTGGACGGATTGATATTAGCGTAGCCATTGGCTGGCGCTGCTGTCCATCACAGCGGATGACGCGACGCGCCGAGGGGAGGGGCTGAGTGATACAGTCATCGGCTATGCCCGCGTTGTATCACGGGAGCGCACTCGCAAAAGCTTTCCACCATGCAAGCTCGCATGGTGGAAAGCTTTTGCGAGGAGGAGCCAAGACAGCCACCAAGGGACCCCAGAAGACAGGGTTAGGGGACACTCTGTGCAAAATGAGCTGCACAGTGGAGGTAAGTATAACATGTTTATTATTTAAAAAAAATTTTTTTGCCTTTAGTGTTCCTTTAATCAGAGAAGCAGCCAAGAAGCCCATGGTAACGCCCATGGAGCTCAATGGAAATCGTATATAATAATGGACAGATGGGTGTAAATGGACTTGCGTCCATTTACACCCACCTACTTCCAATCCAATCTGGTCCACTAAATCCGATCTGCCCCCCTCCGTTTAGGCAGATTGGATCAGAGGGCAATCGGGTATAAGCGGACAGTTTACACCCACCGGTCCATAGAGTAGAGAGGGCCCAGTCCATGTCCACTCTGCATAAACTGAGTGGACATGGACCTTTCATCTGCTGGCTCTGCTCAACAGGGGATCAGCGGACACATCTAATCGGAGTCCGCCCCATGTAAAAGAGGCCTTAAGCAGACCATAGATGGAGAGATTTTCTTTACGGCAACAATGGGTCCATTGTGCTCTCTACCGGGATGGGGTGGGGGGATTGTGGGAAGCCATTCTGGCCAGGAGAACACAGAGTGATTATTTCTGGTGACTACAGATGCCCCAGTAGATGTCCATATTGGACGAAACGCGCCGGACCAGGTACACCACTACCCATGTTGCTTTTCATTTAAACTGTGATCACTTTTTATTCTATATATGTTGGTTTTTATCAATTAAAACCCACCCAGTTTTGACCTGCACTATTGGAGGCCCTATTTTTTCTTTTCTTTCCATGTTCTTTGGATGGGGATTCCGTCACCCCCAACGGGGCACTGCTTACTGAAACCATCCAGTGATTCCGAATTTTTTGTCGATCCATTTGGCTAAGTGATCCATCTACACGACCGGGATTCCAACATCACACTGATCGCCAGGTGTGAAGTATCCGGGTTTCTGGTTCTGTTTATGGTCATGGTTACCCAGTGTCCATTCAGGTTTACCCAGAAGTTCTCTGGATTCCTTCACTATACCAGGTCCAACAGTTCCGGTAAGAGTATCCATTCAAACCATTTGTTTGAAGGCACTGGCCAAGGGATGTTACATACAGCTTCATGACACCCTAGTGTGATATTCTTTATCCATTTGTGATGGACACTTTCACTATTTGCTTTATCGGTGGACTTATTATCATTATCCCACTTTATTTGTTGTATATTGTTAGTGATCTTATACACTACATTCTATTTTAGTGCTACACACTCACTTGTACCACATGGTAACTATAGCTGCTAGTAATTATCACATGTAAAATCCAACAGGCTGGTTGTACCCAAGTCGGTTGATCGATCAACTTGGGGACATTCAGCGTGCCCATACAGTGCCTTGAAAAAGTATTCATGCCCCATGACATTTCCCACATTTTGACATATTATAACCAAAAATTTGAATGTATTTAATTGGGATTTTATGTGATAAACCAACACAAATTGGCACATAATTGTGAAGTGGAAGGAAAATTTTAAATGTTTTTTGATTATTTTTTGTACAAATAAATATCTGAAAAGTGTGGTGTGCGTTTGTATTCAGCCCCTTTACTCTGATACAGCTAACTGAAATCTAGTCTAACCAATTGTCTTCAGAAGTCACCTAATTAGTAAATGAAAGTGTTACTAAACTTAGTAATATGGAAATAATTCAGTGCCCACAGCTTATAAATCTTTTACTTTAAAATACTGCCACTATATATTTTTTGGCTGATCTGTATACCATGGTCCTGTAATAAACTTCAGGGTTTGCCTAAATCCTGAGTGTTCAGGTAGGAGGAGATTTTCACTACAGCCTGTGTCCTCATGCTGTTATGGGAGGTGGATCATCCATCAATCAAGATGTGACATCCCACCCACTGTGTTCTTTTTTAGTTAATGGGTATGGAGGAGGAGGGGGCACAGGACTGTCATTTAGGATCTGTAAACACACCCACATATGTGATTTCAATACCATGTGACCTGAAACTCTCAGCTCAACAAGGAAAAGTTCTCTCCAGCAATAGAGACCAGACTGAGCATGTGCAGCTTTACTACCCTTCTTGTGTCATATCTGGCCTTGCCAAGAGAAACCCTGCAGGAAGGGGAGGATCTGTCCATACAGGATCGAAGAGCCTTTTAATACAATGATACTATGCATTAAGGTGGAAAAACATCCGACGTACCGCCCCCCCCCCGAACCCCGGTTTTACTTACCTGACCCTTCGAAAGTCCCGTGCGTGTCCATGCGATCCTCTTCGGTTTCCAGCCTGGCCATTGATTGGCTAGGCTGGACGGATTGATATTAGCGTAGCCATTGGCTGGCGCTGCTGTCCATCACAGCGGATGACGCGACGCGCCGAGGGGAGGGGCTGAGTGATACAGTCATCGGCTATGCCCGCGTTGTATCACGGGAGCGCACTCGCAAAAGCTTTCCACCATGCAAGCTCGCATGGTGGAAAGCTTTTGCGAGGAGGAGCCAAGACAGCCACCAAGGGACCCCAGAAGACAGGGTTAGGGGACACTCTGTGCAAAATGAGCTGCACAGTGGAGGTAAGTATAACATGTTTATTATTTAAAAAAAATTTTTTTGCCTTTAGTGTTCCTTTAATCAGAGAAGCAGCCAAGAAGCCCATGGTAACTCCGGAGGAGCTGCAGTGGTCGACAGCTCAGATGGGAGAATCTGTCCACAGGATAACTATTAGTCGTGCACTTCACAAATCTGGCCTTTATGGAAGAGTGGCAAGAGGAAAGCCATTGTTGAAAGAAAACCATAAAAATATCTATTGGCAGTTGCATGTGGGGGACACAGAAAACGTGGAAGTAGGTGCTCTGGTCAGATGAGACCAAACTTGAACTTTTTGGCCTAAAAGCAAAGCATATGGCATAAAACTAACACTGCAGATCACCCTGAACACACCATCCCCACCGTAAAACATGGTGGTGGCAGCATCATGTTGTGGGGATGTTTTTCTTCACCAGTGACAGGGAAGCTGGTCAGAATTGATGGGAAGATGGATAGAGCCAAATACAGGACCTTCTTAAAAAAACTGAGACTGGGCGGAGGTTCACCTTCCAGCAGGACAACGACCCTAAACATACAGCCAGAGCTACAATGGAATGGTTTAGATCAAAGCATATTCATGTGTTAGAATGGCCCAAAGTCCAGACACAAATCCAATTATGAAACAGTGGCAAGACTTGAAAATTGCTGTTCACAGACGCTCTCCATCCAATCTGACAGAGCTTGAGCTATTTTGCAAAGAAGAATGGGCAAAAATGTCCCTCTAGATGTGCAAAGCTTGTAGAGACATCCCCAAAAAGACTTGCAGGTGTAATTGCAGTGAAAGGCGGTTCTACAAAATTCTGACTCTGGGGGGCTAAATACAAATGCACCCCACACTTTTCACATATTTATTTATAAAAAATTGGAAAACCATTTATCATTTTCCTTCCACTTCACAATTATGTGCCACTTTGTGTTGGTCTATCACATAAAACCCCAATAAAATACATTTACGTTTTTGGTTGTAACATGACAAAATGTGGAAAATTACAAGGGGTATGAATACTTTTTCAAGGCACTGTAAATACTTCGAATTTCAGCTGGACCCTGTTGAACAGGACAAGATTCAGACAGTCTATGGCCAGCTTAACTGTTGTAAAGTGCTCAGCGATACTTATAAATTGTACCTGTAGATATTAAATTATAATCTCTTAGGACCTGTGTCTATGGCCTTTTGCACACTTCAAGCAGGTTTTGCTTTCTTATACACGTCTGTATGACCCAAACTTTGAACTTTCTCATCACCCACACCATAAATTCTAACCTACTGTAAAGGAGATCTTTAATTGGTTTTCTTTTTCACTTCCCAGGTGACTAACTTTCGATTTTTAATGGGCCCTACATGCTCAGATTCAATCTCTTTGCTGTGTTATAGAGAAACATATATAAAATGTATTCAGTACATATCTCCAATACATGCACATTCCCCAGGTTTCATTTCTTTAGGCTTCGTTCATCAGATGCTGACGCCTGTCCTGAGTGCAAACTTCCACAGCTATTGTGGCTGAATGTGGGCAAGGGGTAGGTGCAGAGGTAGGTGCAGATGTCAAAAATTGACATGTGGGCAGAAGCGGGTGCACAGATCTGCATGCAGACAGTGTGCATTCCGATCCGTACTCCTGTTTGCACGTCAAATTTTCTGTACAGAAAGAATATTGGCTGATCTGCTGAAAATTCCTGCTTGGGTGAAAGGATGTCATCTGTGCCAAGTCTTGCCACAAACAGTTAATCCAGCTCTGAGCAGTCCTCTTATCTTTTTTCAGTGAGATAAAAATTGACAGACTGAGAAAGTCAGTTCTTCCCCCTTGCTGTGAGTGACAGGTGATTTATATATTTCATGCACAAACCTGAGAGAGGCATTCTGTGTACTTCAGATCCCCTCCTCCTTTCTTCTCCAGCTCTCCCAGGATTGGCTGCTCCACATCTCAGCATGATTGGGCATGCTGAAGTCATGTGGTGACTTTTCTTGGTTTTGACTGGATGCGAGTGATCATAGCAGAAGTTCAGTGTAAGAAATACATAGGAGAAAATGCATGTTGACAAGGGGAGTGTAATGGTGGGTGGGGAGTCTACTGACATCACAGCTCCACCAACAAGCTCCAGACAATAGACCCACCCACAGAGTCTGCAGTTTTTCGGGTCTCATTACAGACAGAGGGGAGACATTTGACAGGTAAGAATACATGCAGTAAGCATCTATATCCTTATAGATCAGCACTATGGCAGTAGTTTAGAAAGGATGAGAGTGGGTTTACATCCACTTTAACTTATATCCCATCCTGTCACCATGTGTTACTTGATTTCTTTCCCAGCAACATAATTCTGCTGCCTTAAGTCCCAAGAGCCTGCTCATGATTGAGAGGAGGCCATATTGCTGCCCAATGACCAGAGCACTTTTTGTGATTCGGCACTGCGTTGCTTTAACTGACAATTGCGCGGTCGTGCGACGTGGCTCCCAAACAAAATTTACGTCCTTTTTTTCCCACAAATAGAGCTTTCTTTTGGTGGTATTTGATCACCTCTGCGGTTTTTATTTTTTGTGCTATAAACAAAAATAGAGTGACTATTTTGAAAAAAAATCAATATTTTTTACTTTTTGCTATAATAAATAAAAAACATATATATATAAAAAAAATAGTTTTTCCTCAGTTTAGGCCGATATTATCGTCTACATATTTTTCGTTTATTGATTGGTTTGCGCTAAAGTTATAGCGTTTACAAAATAGGGGGTATTTTTATGGCATTTTTTATTAATATTTTTATTTTTACTAGTAATGGCGGCGATCAGCGATTTTTTTCAGTGCTGCGACATTATGGCGGACACTTCAAACACTTTTGACACATTTTTGGGACCATTGGCATTTTTACAGCGATCAGTGCTATAAAAATGCATTGGATTACTATAAAAATGCCACTGGCGGTGAAGGGGTTAACACTAGGGGGAGGGGGTTGAGTATGTTTCCTGGGTGTGTTCTAACTGTATGGGGGGTGGACTCACTAGGGGAAATCACTGATCTTCTGTTTATACATTGTATGAACAGAAGATCAGCATTTCTCCCCTGACAGGACCAGGAGCTGTGTGTTTACACACACAGCTCCTGGTCCTCGCTCTGTACCGAGCAATCGCAAGTGCCCAGCGCCGATCGCGCTCGCTGGGCACACGCACAGGACTCGGGGGCGAGCCCCCTAGTGGCCGCTTAGAGAGCCGACGTAGAGCTACGGGCTCTCGCGCAGGTGAGCCGACCTGGCTGGTCGGCAACCAGTTAATGACATCCCAGTCTTAGTCCGCAGGGTTCAATATTGAGTTGGCCCACCATTTGCAGCTATAACAGCTTCAACTCTTCTGGGAAGGCTGTCCACAAGGTTTAGGAGTGTCTATGGGAGTGTTTGATCATTCTTCCAGAAGTGCATTTGTGAGGTCAGGCACTGATGTGGATGAGAAGGTCTGGCTCACAGTCTACACTCAAATTCATCCCAAAGATGTTCTATCAGGTTGAGGTCAGGACTCTGTGTGGGCCAGTGAAGTTCCTCCACCCCAAACTCGCTCATCCATGTCTTTATGGACATTGTTTTGTGCACTGGTGCGCAGTCATGCTGGAACAGGAAGGAGCCATCCCCAAACTGTTCCCACAAAGTTGAGAGCATGAAATTGTCCAAAATTTCTTGGCATGCTAACACCTTAGGAGTTCCCTTCACTGGAACTAATGGGCTAAGCCCAACCCCTGAAAAACAACCCCACATCATAATCCCCCCTCCACCAAATGTTTTGGAACAGTGCACAAAGGTCCATAAAGAAATGAATGAGCGAGTTTGGGGTGGAGGAACTTGACTGGCCTGCACAGAGTCCTGACCTCAACTCGATAGAACACCTTTGGGATTAATTAGAGCGGAGACTGTATGCCAGACCTTCTCACCCACATCAGTGCCTGACCTAACAAATGCCCTTCTGGTAGAATGGTCAAACATTCCCATAGACACTCCTAAACCTTGCGAACAGCCTTCCAAGAAGAGTTGAAGCTGTTATAGCTGCAAAGGGGAGGCCAACTCAATATTGAACCCTACGGACTAAGACTGGGATGTCATGTAAAGGCAGGTGTCCCAATACTTTTGGTATTATAGTGTAGTTATGGGGGCCTTTCTATGTCAATAGGAATTGAGCTTCCAGCAACTGCCACTGCAAAAGTTTTATGATGATGTCAAAGGAAGCAATAAAAGCTGTATTTTGCTACAGGAACGATGTAAAATAAAAACAATTCCGTGACATGCTCTAGAGGGGGAGCGGACAACTTGGGAGTAATTGTACATAATACCTGCATGTACACATTTCCCATAAAGGCTGGATAACAAAGTTATCAGCTACAAAATTATTTATGCAAGCTAGTAACACTCAGTTGTGTATGTACAGTAATTTCCTTAAAGGGGTTGTAAATAAAAAAAATGTTTTTGCTGAAATGACTATACAGGGTATAGAGACATAATAGTTAACTTATTCCTTTTAAAAACGATAAAAATCAATCAAATAATATATCTCTAGTTTCTAGTTTAGTCTGTGCATGCTGTTTTCTGCTTCTCTGCTGTACAGAGCCACAGAGCCAATACAGGGCAGTGATGGTTTGGAAAACAAAACTGATTGGTGCTGAGGGTTTTTAGACACACAGTAATCACACCTCCTTGATTAGTGACCACAGAGAGAAAGCTCCCAGCACTGTGGATATCAGGAAACAGACAACCAGGAAGTGTGGAGATCAGAGAAGAATTACAGCAACTTGAGAGCAAAAACAAACAATGAGGACATGAAAACAGCACTACATAAGGAAATTACGCTATTAAGATAAAAAAAAAATCCTTTACAAACCCTTTAAAGGGGTTGTAAAGGTTTGTTTTTTTATTTTCTAAATAGGTTCATTTAATCACCGCCCCATAGCGGAATTACGACTACAAGGCGGTTCCTTAACTCTGGAAGGATGTCCATGGACGTCCTCCCAGAGAATCGTTCCAGCGCGCCCCCTCGGGGGCGCACACGCGATCATCTGTGCTCGCCGGGTCCACGGGACCCGCAGCAACAAGGATCGTGGTAGAGGGTCAATGAACGCAGCTCTTTAACACGTGATCACGCCGTCCGCGATTACACAAATGTAAACAAAGCAAACAAGGGGTCACTTTCAGTTCATCGCTCTCCTCTCCTCACCCGATCCAGCGTGAGAGGAGAGGAGAGCAATTAGAGACAAACTGTAAGTGCTTTGCAGTGCCCAGCAGTGCCCAATAGTCCCCAGCAGTGCCCAATAGTGCCCAGCAGTGCCCAATAGTGCCCCCTCTGCCACGTCTGTGCCATCTGTGCCACACCAGTGCCACCAATGCCAAACCAGTGCCGTCTGTGCCCATCAGTGCCGCCTGTGCCCATCAGTGCTCATCTGCGCCATTGCAGTGCCACAGTGCCACCTGTGCCCACCAGTGCCACCTGTGCCCACCAGTGCAACCAGAGCCACACCAGTGCCACCTTTGTCAATCAGTTCCACCTGCCCCACTGCAGTGCCACATCAGTGCCGCCTGTGCCCACCAGTGCAACCAGAGCCACACCAGTGGCACCTTTGTCAATCAGTTCCACCTGCCCCACTGCAGTGCCGCCAGTGCCTACCAGTGCCGCCTGCACCCACCAGTGCCGGCTGTGCCCACCAGTGCCGGCTGTTCCCACCAGTGCACACCAGTGCCACCTTTGCCCATCAGTTCCACATGTGCCCACCAGTGCCATCTGTGCCAGCTGTCTACTTTCCAAAAATTGGTAATTTGGGGGTATTTGTACTTTACTGGCTTGTTAGTGTCTCAAGAAATGAGAGAGGCTGTCAGTACATCAGGTGTGATCAATTTGATCAATTTTCAGTAATTGGCACCATAGCTTGTAGACCCTATAACTTTCACCCAGACTAAATAATATCCACAATTTTTATTTTAATTTTTTACCAAAGATATGAAACAGTATACATTTTTGGCCAAATTTACGAAGAAAATTTTATTTTTTGCAAAATGTTATAATAGAAATGAAAAATGTTGTTCTTTTTTTATTTATAGCGAAAAAAATAAAAACCGCAGAGGTGATCAAATACCACCAAAAGAAAGCTCTATTTGTGTAAAAAAAATGACAAAAAATTCATTTGGTTACAGTGTTGTATGACTGAGTAATTGTCATTCAAAATGTGAGAGCACCGAAAGCTGAAAACTGGTCTGGTTATTAAGTGGGTTTAAGTGCCCAGTGGTCAAGTGGTTAAGCTAGTGCATTGTTGGTTCACTTACCTTTTCCTTCGATTTCCCTTCTAAATGTTTTTTTTTCGTTTGTCTGAATTTCTCACTTCCTGTTCCTCCTCAGTAAGCTTTCCACCATCATCCCAGCCGTTCTGGCTGGGAGTTAGTTAGCATGCTTGCTCCCCCCCCCCCTGGTCTCCCTGCAGGGATGTAGTCCCAAGGGAAGGGGCAAGCACGCTGACTAACCCCCAGCCAGAATGACTCAGATGATGGTGGAAAGCTTACTGAGGAGGAACAGGAAGTGAGAAGTGACAATGACAAATAGAGCTTTCTTTTGGTGGTATTTGATCACCTCTGCGTTTTTTGTTTTGTTTTTGCTATAAATGAAAAAAGAACAATTAAAAAAAAAAAAAAAAGAATTTTTCTTCATTTCTATTATAAAATTCTGCAAAAAAGTAATTTTTCTTCATAAATTTGGCCAAAAATTTATACTGCTACATATCTTTGGTAAAAAATAAAAATTTGGTTATTATTTAGTCTGGGTAAAAGTTATAGGGTCTACAAGCTATGGTGCCAATTACTGAAAATTGATCAATTTGATCACATCTGATGTACTGACATCCTCTCTCATTTCTTGAGCCCCTAACATGCCAGAAAAGTACAAGTACCCCCCAAATGACCAATTTTTGGAAAGTAGACAGCTGGCACTGGTGGGCACAGGTGGCACTGGTGGGCACAGGCGGTTTACATCCACTTTAAAGGAACCTATTTAGAAAATAAAAAACAAACCTTTACAACCCCTTTAATCTCTAAGCAGATACATTATTTCCTATTGGCTAGTCTCCATCTAATCTAAATGGCTATCTGCAGTGTAAGCAAACAAGCTAATAGACAGTCATAGCTGCCTTTCCTTACACATAATAAAGAAAAGTTGATTTCTCACATTTTCCAGACACATGCTGGAAATAATTATGGACACATTGAGTAAAATACTAATGCTGAAATTGACAGGAAGACATGACAAAGAAGGTATAAAATATCTCTTCAGAGCCAAGATGCAGCAAGGCAGAGGAAGTTTCCTCTGGGAACCTTGAGGCTAGAACTGATATGGAAACTGATAGCGGAGAGGTAAACTGAATTATCCACAGGCTCTGCTTACAGGGAAACCACCAGCTATTTAATGGCTATTTTAGAGCTGAGAAACCCTGAGTATTTGTGTTTCTTTCTCTTCATTCCAAGCTGTCAGACAGTAGATGACCTGTGCATGCAAACTCAAAAAGATTTGATCTTAAAAAGATCCGATCACCGATGACACCAGATTGAGTGGATAGATAGTCTTCTAGGTCAGCACTAGCCATAGTAATTAGTCTGCTTTTGAATGAAAAATAAATAAATAATAATAAAAAAAAAATCACTTGAAATAGTTTTGTGGTTCTTTTCATTATTTTTTTTTGTCCCATAATGTTGTTCATTCATATAAAACAGCATATAAAGTTAGAAGCAGGAAGAAGCAGAGGTTATCTTTCTTTTGGCTTTTCAATAACAGATGTCCCTAGAGTAATATAAAGACATCCTTTGTCCTGTTAATGATCAGGGAATTTCTATGGAAGGAGACTCCTGGCCAATCAGAAGGCTGCAAGTGGGGAGTTGGAGGTAAAGGAGATTGTTTCAATGAAAGGATTGGTCAGAGTTTGATGTGTATTGGAGACAGTCCACTGAGCATGTACCCTTTAACCACTTGCTGACCGCCGCATGTACATATACGTCGACAGAATGGCACGGCCGCGCAAAGCAATGAACCTGTACAATTGCCGCAATTTGCTGTATTTGTTCATTTGTAGTGAACCTTGTATAACTGTAAACATTTTGTATAAATTAATAAAGAGAAATTGAAAACAAAAAAACAGAATAGCACAGCTGCGAAAATCAACGTACCTTGTACGTTGCTTTGTATTTTCCGCCGTGTGGGTGCGCACCCCTTCTCCATGCTCAGTGAGCGTGCCTGCGTATCCCGCAGTCTCAATGTCCGCCAGGTGCCCACGAAAGTCGTTCAGCGGGAAGAACGGGGAGATGCCTATGTAAACAAGGCATTTCCCTGTTCTGCCTAGTGACAGGACAATGGTCTACTGTTCCCTGTCATCGGGGGCAGTGATCAATGTCGTGTCACTGGTAGCCCATCCTTCCACAGTTAGAATCACTCCATAGGACACACTTAACCACTATCGAGTGATTCTAACTGTGCACTGCGCACTATAGCACTGAACGCTGTATGAATTACAGTGGTTCCATAGTGTCAAAAGTGTCCGATATGTCGGCCAAAATGTCACAGTCATGATAAAAATCGCAGATCGCCACCATTACTAATAACAAATAAATTATAAAAAAAATACCATAAATCTAACCCCTATTTTGTAGACGCTAACTTTTGCGCAAACCAATCAATATACGCTTATTGCGTACCAAAAATATGTAGAATAATACATATCAACCTAAACCGAGAAGGATATTTTTTTATATATATTTATATATAAATGTTATATTTTTTGTGGGGGGGGGGGATATTTATTATAGCAAAAAGTAAAAAAAATATTGCTTTTTCAAAGTTTACGCTTTTTAGTTTATAAATGCAAAAAATAAAAAAGCAGAGGTGAATACCACCAAATACCACCAAAAGAAAGCTCTATTTGTGGAGAAAAATGACCGCGCAATTGTCAGTTAAAGTGACGCAATGCCGCAAAAAATAGCCCGGTCATTGGGCTGAAGTGGTTAAACTGGTATGTACTTTATCTCTAACAGCTGTTATGCTGCTATGACACGTCTATTATGGGGGTGGCACATCTCAGCCGAACATAAGGCATCCCAATAATAATGGCCCCCGAAGATACCGTAACTCTATACCCTGGACCGTAGCAGCGGGCGCCGCCGCGCAGCTCACTATTGGCCGCAGCGCAGATGGAGCAGACAGGAAGTGTGTGGTCTCTTCATCAGAGAGCCGCCTGCTGCTCGCTTTGGCCTGACGGAATCTGGCTGACTCACAATTAGACAGTGAGTAGCGCGGAGCAGGAGTCGGGCACATTGTGTGGACACACAGGGGTGACTGAGGTTGGGGGGAAATGTCTGATAAAGCCTGATGTCTGGTGAAGGTGTCCACTGGCACAGGGGTGGGGGATCACTAAAAATGACACAGGAGGATCAGAGGGGGGAATTAAAATGACACAGGATGATCAGGTGTCGTACACACGACCGAGAAACTCGTCGGACGAAACACATCGTTTTCCCCGTCGAGTTCCTAGTTTGGCAGTTAAAAAACTCGTCGAGCCAAATTTTCCCATTGCCCAACGAGGAAATAGAGAACACGCTCTCTTTTTGGCTTGACGAGTTTCCCGAAGGGTTTCTTGGCGAAAAGTGTACACACGACTGGTTTTCATTGGCAGAATACGTCTCCCATCAAGTTTCTTTCTGGATTCTGCCGAGAAAACCGGTCGTGTGTACACCGTCTCAGAAGGGGGAAACAAAATGACACAGGAGGATCAGAAGAGGGAAACAAAATGACACAGGAGGATCAGAAGGGGTTACTAAAATGGTAATCCTCCCTCTGATTCTTCTGTGTCATTTTGATTACCCCCCCCCCTTCCTTCGTATAAAGGTCATTTCCTTTTTTTTGTTCAACAATAAATGTGTACCGTATTCTTCTTCATGGAAAGATAAGACATACCCTGAAAATAAGACCTAGCGCATCTTTGGGAGCAAAAATTAATTTAAGACACTGTCTTATTTTCGGGGAAACAGGGTATAATCTTTTTATATGGACTATAGACTGAAGGACTTATGAATTCATGGTTGTGGAATGAATCATTTGAGTTTTTATTATTTCTTATGGGAAAATTTGCTTTTATATACAAGTGCTTTGGATTACAAGCATGCTTCCGGAACAAATTATGCTCGCAATCCAAGGTTTCACTGTATATAGGGCGGTATCCAAGTGTATAAAGGAACCTCTAGCCCTATACACTTTATTACACTATTAAATATAATTACAGACTTTAGAGCCTACAGCCTGACAACAGCTACTGTATGTACTATACATGCACCAACTCTGGCCATTTTAACTGTTCAAATTGAGTGCATCCCTTGGCAATGTTGCACGTGTACAGCTAGCCTAATATTTCACTGCAGATTTTAATATGAAACAAACAGTAGTTGTGAATAAAACTGTGATGTAATCACATGGAACGTTGGCTGCATTCCTGCACAATGCAATTCCCAGGAAATCTCAGACACAATGGGCCTGATGTAACAGTATGAAAAATATTTCAGGGATTGTTGCACTATGACATTTCAAAGGTTTAAATGTTAATAACAAGATTACAAGAATGCAGAAAGCAACCCACATCTCTGAGGATTTTATGAGGCGAATGGGCTGAAAATGCATTTTTTACATGCTTTTCGGGAACAAGCTGAATAAAAGATTATGAGGCATGCTTGAAAACTGGTGCACACGCAACTGCTGAAAAATTTGGAACCTTGGCAACAAATCACATTAAACTTTTTAAAACGACTTAAAGTGCGTGTGAGCTTTGTCAGATTTTTGCTTTCAATATTTTTTATGATTTTTTCAAATATATATAAACAAAAAATAAAAGTTGGAAAGGGGAACTCACTCCTGTAACGCCTCGTACACACGACCGAGGAACTCGTTGTAAATGAAACATTGTTTTTATTCGACAAGTTTCTTGTCAGGCTTGTCGAGAATCTTGTCAAGCTTTCTTTGCGTACACACTGTCAAGACAAAATCTCATCGTTCTCAAACACGGTGACGTACAACACGTACAACGGCACTATAAAGGGGAAGTTTGATTCCACTGGCGCCACCCTTTTGGCTGCTTTTGCTAATCTCATGTTACTGTGTGTTAAAGAGGGGGTTCACCCTTAAAACCACTTTCTCCCATCCCATCCAGCATACTGGCGTCAGCACCAGTATGCTTTTTTTTTTATCCGTGTACTTACTTCTAAATAGAGAATTTAATTTTCGTTCTACCGCGGTATATGGCGCCGCTATATCGCGTCACGCCTTCCGAAAACAGCCGACTAGCACTCGGCTGTTCTCGGCGCCTGCGCACAGACCTAGGAGCTGACTGCGCAGGCGCCGTATATAGCCGCGTCACACCCTCCGAAAAAAGCCGAAATAGGACGGCGCCTGCGCAGTCAGCTCCTGGGTCTGTGCGCAGGCGCCGAGAACAGCCGAGTGCTAGTTGGCTGTTTTCGGAAGGCGTGACGCGATATAGCGGCGCCATATACCGCGGTAGAACGAAAATTAAATTCTCTATTTAGAAGTAAGTACACGGATAAAAAAAAAGGGCACGCTGGTTGTGACCCTGGGGCACACACAGACCAAACATCCATATGCACCACTGAGGTTGCTGCAGATCACACTGTTGATAAAAAGTGTTTGTCCTGAATTTACTTTGGAGCTTTTACTTGGTTGGATGCTTGATTGTGTATAAGAAGCGGCCCCAGCTCTAGTTCCATCTTAGGATTTTCCAGACAAGGAATTATTGTTTACTGGTTGTTGTGACACAGTTTCTGGTACCTATTGAAATGGTGTGCTGTACCATTGAATTCCTGACATTCGGGGACCTTTGTTAGTAGTGACGTCACTATATGGATCACTGACCTTTTCAAGACGCCCCAATAGGTGACAATACCCATATTCGAACACCCTGGCACCTTTGATGCCTGAATCCGGTGGATGAATATACTTACCGTGTTCCACTAGATTACACGACTGTATTACATTCTTCCCCTTCCCTAAAATCCTCTCTGTCTCGCCCTGAAGAAGCCCAACGGCGAAACGCGTAGGCGACTTCAAGGGATTTGTTCCAGTACTTTTGTAATCTACAGGGTTACATTTTATCTATGTCAAGTATACTCTCTATACAGTGCAGAAAATAAGTATTTGAACACCCTGCTATTTTGCAAGTTCTCCCACTTGGAAATCATGGAGGGGTCTGAAATTGTTATCGTAGGTGCATGTCCACTGTGAGAGACATAATCAAAAAAAAAAAATCCAGAAATCACAATGTATGATTTTTTTAACTATTTATTTGTATGATACAGCTGAAAATAAGTATTTGAACACCTGAGAAAATCAATGTTAATATTTGGTACAGTAGCCTTTGTTTGCAATTACAGAGGTCAAACGTTTCTTGTAGTTTTTCACCAGGTTTGCACACACTGGAGGAGGGATTTTGGCCCACTCCTCCACACAGATCTTCTCTAGATCAGTCAGGTTTCTGGGCTGTCGCTGAGAAACACGGAGTTTGAGCTCCCTCCAAAGATTCTCTATTGGGTTTAGGTCTGGAGACTGGCTAGGCCACGCCAGAACCTTGATATGCTTCTTACAGAGCCACTCCTTGGTTATCCTGGCTGTGTGCTTCGGGTCATTGTCATGTTGGAAGACCCAGCCTCGACCCATCTTCAAAGCTCTAACTGAGGGAAGGAGGTTGTTGCCCAAAATCTCGCAATACATGGCCCCGGTCATCCTCCCATTAATACAGTGCAGTCGCCCTGTCCCATGTTCAGAAAAACACCCCCAAAGCATGATGCTACCACCCCCATGCTTCACAGTAGGGATGGTGTTCTTGGGATGGTACTCATCATTCTTCTTCCTCCAAACACGGTTAGTGGAATTATGACCAAAAAGTTCTATTTTGGTCTCATCTGACCACATGACTTTCTCCCATGACTCCTCTGGATCATCCAAATGGTCATTTGCAAACTTAAGACGGGCCTTGACATGTGCTGGTTTAAGCAGGGGAACCTTCCGTGCCATGCATGATTTCAAACCATGACGTCTTAGTGTATTACCAACAGTAACCTTGGAAACAGTGGTCGCAGCTCTTTTCTGTCCTGGGCTGATTTCTCACCTTTCTTAGGATCATTGAGACCCCACGAGGTGAGATTTTGCATGGAGCCCCAGTCCGAGGGAGATTGACAGTCATGTTTAGCTTCTTCCATTTTCTAATGATTGCTCCAACAGTGGACCTTTTTTCACCAAGCTGCTTGGCAATTTCCCCGTAGCCCTTTCCAGCCTTGTGGAGGTGTACAATTTTGTCTCTAGTGTCTTTGGACAGCTCTTTGGTCTTGGTCATGTTAGTAGTTGGATTCTTACTGATTGTATGGGGTGGACAGGTGTCTTTATGCAGCTAATGACCTCAAACAGGTGCATCTAATTTAGGATAATAAATGGAGTGGAGGTGGACATTTTAAAGGCAGACTAACAGGTCTTTGAGGGTCAGAATTCTAGCTGATAGACAGGTGTTCAAATACTTCTTGGCAGCTGTCTCATACAAATAAATAGTTAAAAAATCATAAATTGTGATCTCTGGAAAAAAAAATTTGGATTATGTCTCTCACAGTGGACATGCACCTACGATGACAATTTCAGACCCCTCCATGATTTCCAAGTGGGAGAACTTGCAAAATAGCAGGGTGTTCAAATACTTATTTTCTGCACTGTATATTGTAAAATTGTATAATTCTTTATTTTTATTTTTGTATTAAAATATATATTTTTTAACATACTTCCGCACTGCCTCAAAGTCCGCCATTCTTTCACCTTGTGATTGGATATTTTATTTGCATATATATTATATACGGATGTGGCGAATGTGAGTGCTTTTCCTGTGTATCCTTTCCTTATATGTTTTTCACCCTCCTATTATCCCCCCTTTTTCTTCTTCCCCTTTTCCTACTTTTTTTCTTTCCCTTCCCCTTCCATACCCCTTCCCAATTTCTTTGTATAGTAAGATTGTAATGTGTATTATGAGCTTTACTTCAATGAAAAGCCCTCAGCTAAACTCTGCCCATCTGTCCATCCTCCCATTACTGCTCCTTTAGAGGGCAGCAGGATGGTAAGTGGATGGGGCTTAGCTTAGGGTGCAGGACTTATCTGAAATCAGAAAAAAAGAGTTTTACATTTACAGACAGAATAACAGACTTTGTGGTGGCCGTCTCTAGGGAGAGCTTTTCGTTTTGCAAACTTTAAAAAGCTGACAGCTTCACTTCAATAAAATGATTTGCATCTCTTGCTACTCGCTACATTGAAGATGTGTTCCTACATTTTTCTCCCACGTGTACTTTGTAGTGACATACTGCAATATGTTGCTGCTGTTGTTAAGCAGTATGTGGGACTCACAGATTTATCTATAGCATAAGAAGAAGAAGAAAGGGGTAAATGGCAGGTTAGAAATGAATATTGTGGCAGAGTGCCTAGTTATTCATCACCCTCAGATGCAGGTGTGGCCCCTTTCAACACCATTTCAAATAAGTCCCTGGGTTCCTGAATATGCCCAGGAAATATTAGTTTATTATCTTCTCTCCCTTATCAACTTAGAGAGGCCATACCTGATGAAACAGTGGTACCTGGGCAAGTGATCTGCAACCAGATGAGCGGCCCTTCACTGTCATAACTGATACGCAGGCAGCTGGTTTTGAGCCTAATGGCATGCACCTTCTCTGGAAGACCCAGCCACTTTGGGGATGCTGTTGTAGCTCTTTGCCCAGAGGGCAGACCCCACTCACCCAGTCAACCCTGTTGTAGTGCTACCCAAAGATGACACACCTTATTCACCCAGTACTTACCGACACACCTTAAACCTCAACCTTAAATTTCAAAAAATGTATTCCGGCCTAGCATAGCTTAAATGAAGAGAGGTTTAGCAAGTGTACTTATACAATCAATAAGACAACAACATTACTCTAAGGCCACGTACACACGAGGAGACATGTCCGCTGAAACTGGTCCGCAGATCAGTTTCAGTGGACATGTTCGATCATGTGTACGGCCTAGCGGACAGGTTTCCAGCGGACAAAAGTTTCTAGACATGCCTAGAAACTTGTCCGCTGGAAACCTGTCCGTCGGACATGTCCGATGGTTATTACGCCCAACCATTGGACCGAAATCCCGCGCATGCGTCGAATTGATTCGACGCATGCGTAGAAGCATTGAACTTCCTTGTTTGAGCACGTCAGTGTGTTATACGTCACCGCGTTCTCTGTCCGCGGGGATTTTGGTCTGATGGTGTGTACACACATCAGACCAAATATCCCTTCAGACATGTCCGATGAAAACGGTCCGTCGGACCTGTTTCATCGGACATGTCTCCTCGTGTGTACGCGGCCTGAGAGATATGCTTAACACCTGCAGTTATTAACAGAACTGCATGTACAGTACCTAGCAACAGTACATAAAGACAGTCCTAACTTGCTATTACAGTCCCAGTTTTATCCCACTGGCCAGTGATTGATGAAAAAAAAGAAAGATGGCTGACAAAGTTGGTGGTCCTTGAAGAAAGAACAACAGGTTTACTTTATGATATTAGTCACTTTTTTTTTTTTTCTCTCGATATTAGTCACTTACCGGTCCCAGGGCACCATTTACACTTCTGGGTCTCCAGGCGTACTCTGTTTCAGTAAAGGCCCAGTTCAAGTGAGCAGGTATATAAGTTGCTGATGATCTCTCTCTTTCAATCCTCCTGAGACAGTCCCTCTTTTCCTTCCTTACAAGTGGTAGGAGTGTTCTCTGGTACAGTCTGATCTCCGGGCATCCAAATCACACCCTTCCGTGGACAAGGCCCCCAGTTGATTGTGGTCAACTATGGCAGAGATTTGTTTATCCTGTAGCAGCAGCAGAAGCTCAGTCTCCTCCCCACACACCTGATTGTTTCCAGGATTGTCCCTTCACATGTAGCATTGCCCAAATTATGATGGCAGTAGCAGGTTTTGATCAGCCCTCTTCTACCGGGCAGCACAACAGTAGGTAGTTCAAGCAAACTCTGGGCAAACACCACTGTTCCCCTTTACTGCAACCTTATGGGGCTCTCTCTGAACAGGACATTGGATGCAGCAGGACATGGTCCCATAAAGGCTTCCTCCCTGCATTCTTCCTACTGGTGGCAGAACAGAACACCCTTTCTCCAGCAACCAAGTTAACCGTTCCCTTGCCCTGTTGCATCAGTCAAAACACCATCCTCCAGACCCAGCCAAGCTGAAAACACTCCATAGATGAGAATTACAATTTGGATACCTTAAAAATGTCTGCAGCACTTCTGCACTAATGAATATTCAGTTTATTCCTGTGCATACTGTTATAGAGTCTTATAGAGACTATGCTATACAGTCACTTGTTACTCTGATTGAGCCACAGAGACATTACCATGTTTGTGCCAGTTTCATAATCTTTTTTGCATCATTCTGCAGTGTACAGTATGCATGCCATTCTAAACCTGTTTTGCATTACTGATTATATTTTCTGTTTAGTAAATAGTGTTGCTCACGAATATTCGTATTGCGAATATTCGGCTCGAATATGGCATATTCGAGTATTCGCGATATATTCCGAATTTCGCGGTGAATATTCGCTATTTCGAATATTCGTATTTTTTCAATTTTTTTTTAGAACAGATCACATCCTAGAGATCCCCATCGACGTATAAAAGCATTGCTGGTATGATTAGAGACCTTGGGCCGAGTAGCTGCAGCGATCATTTTATATTGCCGAAAAATCGCAATGCGATTATTCGGCAATAGCGATATCGCGTGATTATTTTCGAGAAATTCGCAATATTGTTTTTAGCTAAAATAACACATATATTCGATTTCAGAGTGTTACTGTCGAAATTCCGCAATCAATTTCTCATTCGCATTTTTGCGAAATTACGATAAAATATCAAGAATATTCTGAGCCAATCAGAGTGCTCCTTCCGCATTTGCCGAATATTCGCAATTATTTTGTATTGTAATATATCACGAATATTCTGAGCCAATCAGAGTGCTCCATTCCGCATTTCTCGAAATTTCGCAATTATTTTGTATTATAAAATATCATGAATATTCTGAGCCAATCAGAGTGCTCCATTCCGCATTTCTCGAAATTTCGCAATTATTTTGTATTATAAAATATCACGAATATTCTGAGCCAATCAGAGTGCTCCTTCCGCATTTGCCGAATATTCGCAATTATTTTGTATTGTAATATATCACGAATATTCTGAGCCAATCACAGTGCTCCTTCCGCATTTGCCGAATATTCGCAATTATTTTGTATTGTAATATATCACGAATATTCTGAGCCAATCAGAGTGCTCCATTCCGCATTTCTCGAAATTTCGCAATTATTTTGTATTATAAAATATCACGAATATTCTGAGCCAATCAGAGTGCTCCTTCCGCATTTCTCGAAATTTCATTCGCATTCGCAATTCGCATTCGCAATAGCGAAATTTCGCAATCATTTCATTTCCCAAAAATATTGCGAATATTCGCATTTAACGAATATATCTCGAATATTCGACTATATATTCGAGATATATCGCAAAATCGAATATGGCATATTCTGCTCAACACTATTAGTAAACTGTGATGCCACGTACACACGGTCTGACTTTTGACCGTGCAAAAACCTACCATGAGCCTGAAAGAAGACCGACTGAAAGAAAGAGAATGGGTTCTCTATCTAAGGTCTGTCAGACTTCCAAAAAAAAGTCAGATGGAGGCTACACACGGTCGGACTTTCCTAGAAAAAAAACCTGCCTGACTATTTTTTTTTTTTTTGTAAAATCCGGCCGTGTGTACGAGGCATGAGTTGCAGTTACACCGTTTCTGATAATTCAACAACCACAAATCCTGTTACAATAACTGAATTCATGTGGATCATTTGGCAGATGTAAATTAATTTAATGCAACCTACATTTGAACTTGTTTTTTAACATGGGGAGCGTGTACCGTTTTAGACAGGTACTCACTCCGAAATTACATCACACATCCCTCCTTCCCATCCACTCAGAGTGTCCATGTCACATGTCCCAGGAAGATGCAGAACCATCTCATGCTTGCGGAGTGGGGAGCCATCAGGAAATCACAGCCAACTCCCAAATCCATGATTATGATGCAGAGAACCTGCAGCAGTGAGAAGAATGCTGCAGGAAGACAGTCCTGGACTCCCTGGACAGTATTTGTAGCTGGTGAATAATAATAATAAACTCTGACTTACTATACTGTGCAATAAGTGGTTCTGGGTAAGTGTGAGAACAAAATAACAACATAAAAAAAAAAAAAGAGTCAAACAATGATAGACAGTATAGTTAGCTTCAGTATTTGCAGTAAGCAATGGTCTCACCCAGTACACTGCTTACCTGGCCCGTGTCTAAAGGCCTAAATAGTCAGCAGATGCCATGATAAACCCCAGTCTTGACAAAACAATAACTATCAGCTAGTAAAATCCAACATGGCTAATCGGCTTCTCCCAACTGAGAACAATTGGCTGATTGTATTTTGCCGAGTGCTCACAAATCTCACCATCATCTACAAAAAAAATCCTAGCACCGAGTTCCCTGATCTCTAGTATTTATAAAGTCCTGAGGCTGCCTGTGTTGTAAATCCAGCCTTGAGTATTCCATAATTAGATTTACTTAAAGAGGTTAACTCCCATCTAGCAATTTCTCCGTGATAGCAATGTGACTTCAGGTCAAACAGAAAACAAATTCCATGGCATTCACTGCAGACTGCAATCTCAAAAGTTTAATTACCTATAATTAGCACTCCAAGATCGAAATCTGAAATATGCTGTGCTGTGTTCTAGAAAAAGAAAATACGGTCACATAAACAGGTCCAGGGGAGGTATTTGTTCTTGTTCTGTTCTTTGTGCTGCTTGACTCCTATTTCTTTTCCAAGCCTATCGGTATTATTCTGCTATAGAAATAACACATTGCTCTGTGTATGCCTTTCTTTTCTCTCTTCTCTGACTCTGATGTTCCTTTTAGGATGTATCCTTATAAATTATTACTGCATCTATGTTTACACCTCATAAAGGTGTATATAATACTGTATAATTTAATCATTTTCATAGGAGCTAATACAAGTGTATCTAAATCAAAAACCAAAAATGTAATATATTGCATCTTCCTAGGGCCAGATTCAGAGAAAACTGCGTAAATATCTGCGAGCGTAGCGTATGCTCTTTACGCTACACCTCCGCAAATTTTATCGGCAAGTGTACTATTCAGAAAGCACTTGCTCCATAAGTTGCGGCGGCGTAGCGTAAAGTGTCCGGCATAAGGGCGCCTAATTCAAATTATTAATGTGGGGGCGTGATTCATGTAAATGAATCATGACCCCACGCAATGTACGTATTTTCTAAACGGCGCATGCGCCGTCTGTGGACGTATCCCAGTGCGCATGCGTGAAATCACGTCGCTAGTAGTCAATGTAAACGACGTGAACGTAACTTACGTACAGCCCCATTCCCGAACAATTTACGCAAACGACGTAAACAACGTACAATTCGACGCTGTCCTGACGTCCATACTTAACATTGGCTACGCCTCCTATAGCAGGGGTAACTTTACCACTTACGCAAACGACGTAAAGTACGACGCCCGGCCGCAAGTACATTCGGGAATTGGCGTAACTCCCTAATTTACATATTCGACGCGTAAAACGAAGCGCCACCTAGCGGCCAGCGTAAAACTGCAACTAATATACGACGGTGTAACAGACTTACGCTGCTCGTATATTAGCAGAATTCCGGCGTATCTTCTTTTCTGAATACCAAAAAAAGATACGCCGGCTATTCTTAGTATTTACGCGGCGTATCTCTAGATACGCCACCGTAAATACGTTATGAATCTGGCCCCTAGTTTTTATTTTTTTTTTCCTCTCTGTTTTCACCAATTGATCAGGCCAGTTACACCCTGTCTTAGTTTGGCTCCACTCTCCATGGTAGAGCAATGCTTGGCAGCAGCATTGTCAGTCTGGGGGTAAAATAGTTTTAGACCCCTTTGACACATGCGGATCATTTGTCAGTCTTTCATCCATCCATTCACACATAAAAAAATATATATTAATACATATCTGTGTTAAACCGGGTGTAAACAGATGATTATCCATTTACATCCCTTTACATTCGCATCCATCAACATCATTTTTTTGGAAGGGATCAAAGCACTATTTTTGTTTTGTTAAAAAACCCTAAAGAACAAAAAACGGATCTAAATGGACAAATGATCTGTTTTTGCATTGGTTGTTAGGAGTCGGCGTCCTAGCAACCAGTGACTCATCTCTGCTGTCAGCGGGGATTTCCTTTCATGTATGTATGAAACAACGGTGTGTAAAATTGCTTTTAACATACCTCCAATGAAGGGATAGATGTTTTATGATGTATTATAGAAATAAAGATGTAGAATGCATACTTTTTTTTTACGAAAATTCATATTTATGTTTATATTTTCTTAGCTGCCAACAGAGTCCCATTAGAGGCTACCTAATGAATTACATTTTAGCACCAGAGCTCTTGGACAACTCTAAACTGATGACCTGTAGGGCCTAAATATAGGGTATTAAAGTTTTTCTGCTGTTTTTTTGCTGTTTCACAGGCGCATGTATTTTTCAATCTTGATATGTTGGGTATCTATTTAATCGGTACAATGCCATATTTTATATTTTACCCCAAAAATTGGTGAAGTTATTATGTTTGTGTGTCCTAAATAGGGATGAGTCGAACACCCCCGCGTTCGGTTCGCACCAGAACCGTCGAGCGGTCCGATCGTTCGCACGAACATTTAGAACCCCATTGAAGTCTATAGGTCTCGAACGTTCGAATTCAAAAACGGTCGTTTTAAAGACCAATTTTATTGTTGGAAAACGTCTTTTAGAACCCGAGTCTTGCCCCAGGGAACATGTTTTAATGGAAAAAAGTCTTAAAAACGGTCGTCTTTTCAGGAGCAGGACTCCTGAAAAAACTACCTTTTTAAAACTTTTTATTCCATTGATAGTAGTATCAATGGAAAAAAAAGTTTTAAAACGGTCGTTTCGTTTCACTCGAATTTGCCGCGAACGATCGTTTTTGTTCGAAATTCGACGAACCATCGAATGGACGATGTTCGAGTCGAACATACGTTCGTTTCGAACGCGAAGCTCATCCCTAGTCCTAAAATCAACTTTAGTGTATGTTTACTGAAATTTGGGATTTCATAAATTATTGCGCTAATATGATCTTGGATATCTGCCTTTAGAAAATATATAATATAAATAAATACAGGCCTAAGGGCTCTTTCACACGTCCATTCAGTTTTTTAGATCAGTTTTTTCCCCCTTCAGTTGATCCGTTTTTTCATCCGTTTTTCGTCCGTTTTCCGTCCGTTTTTCATCAGTTTTTTTCATCCGTTTTTTTTTTTTTTTTAGAACTTTTTTTTTTTTTTTTTACATATTTTGATGAAAAACTGACGTTAGCCGATCGGATGGTAAACGGATCATCCGCTAATGTCCGTTTTTCGTCCGTTCCGTTTTTTTGACGGAAGAAAAATAGGGTTTTCTTCCGTCCAAAAAAACGGAGCTTACCGCAGACGGATGTTAACGGACGTTAGCGGATGCTAATCCGCTAACGGACGCTAACCCATAGGGAAGCATTGAGGTCCGTTAACGGACGTCCAAAAAACGGACGAACTGAACGGACGTGTGAAAGAGCCCTAAGAGTATTTTTTTAATCATGTTAACAAAAATAAATTAAAATAAATGGCTCCAGGAGTCAAGTGGTTAAGGACATCAGTTAGTGAATGAAAAAACTGATGTAAACTGATGAAAAACTGATGTAAACTTATATTAACTGAATCTGTTTTTTCTTTGAAAAAAAATGTGACTGAACTAATGAAGCATGTGGAAGGGGACTTTGATGCATTAGCAGATTTAGATGGCCCTTACTAACAAATTAAGAGCTCTTTCCCACGGGTGGACCGATTGAGTCTGTCTGTCAGTTTTTAGGCAGACCAGATGGGACCATCCATTGCCCTCTACAGAGTAGCGGATGCAAACACATACAGTATGTGTCCGTTTACACCTGACAACATTCAATCCAATCCTATCCACTAAAAACAGACAGATAGGGGATCTGTTGCCCATAGGATGTCAATGGACTGGAGGTTTATTGACATCTGACCGACCATACCGGAAAGCGAGCTGTATCAGTGCCACAGAGCGCACACAGACCTGTCATCCACCTGACAATTTACATCTGACTGCCATCCAATCTGTCTGTTTTTAGCAGATAGGATCGAATGTCGGTAGGTGTAAACAAACACATGGCCATTTACATCTGTCGCTCCATAGAGAACAATGGATGGCCCAATCAGGTCCGCCTAAAAAACTGACAGGCAGAACTGATCAGTCCATCTGGGTCAAAGAGCCCTAATACTTTTTAAACAAATATAGCAAACATAATCCTTCTGGGATAAAGGTTTTACATAACTGAATAAGAGCTGACTATTGTAAGCTCCCTTTTTAGTGGGGTGGGAAATGATTTATCTCAATTATCAAACTGAAACTTTTGCTGGATAGCTTGGCCTGTAAAAGAAAGTTGAAAAATAACATACTTAATGGCTAGATCACCAGGTGAAATGAAAGAAAAAGCTAGCTACTAGTGACGGTCCGTCTATACGAGGCACATGGACACGCCCACCCCCCCTAATACATGTGCTCGGCCCCTAATCTACATGCAGGGTGTCAGAGACACATGGATTTTAATGTTTTTTTTGAAGCACATGATTAGAGCATGAGGCTCTAATTGGCTTAAAATAGAGTGGGCTTGGGGCACAGAGCATGGTGCCCTGAGCCCACCCACTTGTGTGACAATAGCAAATTAATGTTGGAAATTGTCTTCCTGATTCACCTCCAATCACCAATCAGGAATCGGAACTCCTGACGGGTCTCAGGACCCACTTCTTGTTAGGCCAGGAAAGAAAGCAGCAGCCCTGCCATGGATCCTTGTCATCTGCGGGGGGTGATGACGCCTCCTTGGCCGTCTCCCGCAGAGGAGGGGTTGCCACCTTCCTGTCCATCTCCCGCGGTGTGGGAGGTGTTGGTTTGCCACCCCCTCAAAATATTGAGCACCAACCTCCACTGGTAGCTACGGGGTCTAAGGCCTCGTACACACAAGGCAATCCATTTGTTCAAATCGGTCAGACCGACCGATTTGAACAAATCTGTCTGCTTGGATTTTGGTTTGCTCGCGTGTACACACGAGCAAACCAAAATCCCCGCCAGCAGACAGCGCGCTGACGTGTCAGTGACGTGGCGGTGACGTTGACGCCGCCACGTCACCGCACCAGGAAGTGAAACACTTCCGCGCATGCGTCGAAACCATTCGGCGAGTGTGCGAGAAGACATGTCTGCTGGTTAGCGTACTAACCAGCAGACATGTCGGGCGGACGGGTTCCCAGCCGACAGATTGGTAAGCATGCTTTCCAATCTGTCGGCTGGCCAAATCCGTCGGCTCGCCCGTACACACGGTCGAATCTGTTTGCTGGGACGGTCGGGCCGACCGTTTCCAGCAGACAGATTTGATCGTGTGTACGAGGCCTAAGGCCTCTTACACACACATCAGTTTTTCTTCAGGTTTTTCTTTTCAGTTTACCAAAACTATGTAGTACAAGGGCCTGCCTGATTGCATACAAATTGAGACTCTTGAGGTTTGACCTCATATTAGATGGATTTGGTAAACTGAAAAGAAAAACCTGAAGAAAAACTGATGTGTGTGTAAGAGGCCTTAGATTGCTAAGCTGCAGTATAACACATTTTTGTTTTGGGGTTTAATAAAATTTTAACTGTACTCTGCCTTATTTAATTGCTTGCCGACGAGCTGCCACAGTTTTACGGCGGCAGGTCGGCTCGGCTGCGCAAAATCACGCAATATTACGTAATTTTGCATTTGATACACTAGGAGCGCCCCCTACTCGCCCATGGTGCGGCGTGTTTGCCCGGCAGGTGCGATTGCCACGGGCACCCGCGATCACTCGTTACAGAGTGTGAATTGGGAAGCTGTGTGTGTAAAAGCACAGCTTATGGTCCTTTCAGGGGGAGAAATTACTGTTTGTCTGTTCATACAATGTATGAACAGCGATCTGTCATTTCCCCTAGTCAGTCCCACCCCCCCTTCAGTTAGATCACACCTAGGGAACATAATTAACCCCTTCCTCACCCCCTAGTGTTAACCCCTTCCCTGCCAGTGACATTTTTACAGTAATCAATGCATTTTTATAGCACTGATCGCTATAAAAATGCCAATGGTCCCAAAAATTTGTCAAAAGTGTCGGAAGTGTCCGCCATAATGTCGCAGTACCAAAAAAATTGATGATCGCCGCCATTACTAGTAAAAAAAAATATTAATAAAAATGCCATAAAACTATCCACTATTTTGTAAACAACTTTTGCGCAAACCAATCAATAAACGCTTATTGCAATTTTTTGACAAAAAATATGTAGAAGAATACGGCCTAAACTGAGGAAAAAAATTGTTTTTTATATATTTTGGGGGATATTTATTATAACAAAAAGTAACATTTTTATTTTTTTTAATTGTCGCTCTATTTTTGTTTATAGCGCAAAAAATTTAAATCATAGAGGTGATCAAATACCACCAAAAGAAAGCTCTATTTGTGGGAAAAAAAGGACGCCAATTTTGTTTGGATACCACGTCGCACGACCGCGCAATTGTCAGTTAAAGCAACGCAGTACCAAATCGCAAAATGTGGTCCGGTCATTGACCAGCAAAATGGTGGAGTGGTTAAAGATCAACTCCAACAAGATTGGGGAAGGGTGTCAACTGGCCAGGTTGTGGAGTTTTTCCCTCACTTCCTATCTAGACACTGTAAGCAAAACCATTAAAATCAGCCAGCCAAACTTGAATGAATTCTGAAAGTAGAAATAGTAAATAGTTAATATAAATATGTAATATTATATATACTCCTGTCATGAAAATATATTTCTTAAAATTAAATTGTTTTAGTTCTGAAACAAACAAAAATATATACAAAACAATATATCCCTTAGAATCAGTACAATGCATTACAATAATATATACAGAATAGTACATGTGTATTTCTTTATTTGATAGTATGGGCTAAATTGCAACTAATACTGGAAGTTACACCAACCAGCAACAGAGTAGTTATACATTTTAATGTCACGTTTTTATGATCTCAAATATGTCCTTCTCTCCACCAGCCTTTCTAATGATTCATGGTTGATTAAAATATTTTGATGGAACTGGATCCATTTCACTAAACAGCAAGCTCCATAAAGAGTGCGGTCTGTGTTTATGATTAAACTAGAAGACAACACTACTGCAATCTGTGCCTGGACATCCCATGAGCCAACATTATGTATGCTATGGAATAAAGCGTGAGCAGAAAAGTCTACAGCTTTGTAGTGTGGGGAATATATGATTCACTGGCCATAACCGTCTAATTACATTTCGGTCTGCTTGATTGGGATTCAGCTACTGTAGAACTATGAAAGTTAAACAATTATTATATGGTGCTTAGGAAGTCTTTAAGAGACACTTGTTTGATGTGGAGTAAATAAAACTCTCTTAAAATGCAACAGCTGATAAAGACTGTCTGTTCATTTACAGAGGAAGCTTAACTAAATTTTAAGATAGTAAAACAAGCCATAGATGATGCAATTTTCTCTTCTGCAACCACAAGTTGCAGAAAAGAAAAAAGAAATCTGGCAGAACACAATTAATTATGGCTGGTGGCTATGGCCGTCGGCAGTAATCTAATGCAAAAAAAATGACAGGATGGTTGTAATTAAATTGATTAATGGATCGATTTCAGTACAACCAGCCTGCCAATAGATTCTCGTCCAGATCCTGCTGAACTGGCTTAGATTCATTCCATCTATGACTGGCTTAAAGTGTTACTAAACCCAAGACCTGCGTTCACTATATCTGGTCTCCCACAGTACACAGAACATGGAAATGCAATTATTTTAGTAAACATAAATAAATACCTTTCTCATCAACAGTATGAAGCAGCCCTGGGACTTGTATCAGTTCCTAGTAAAGCTTGTAGCAGGAGTTTTCATTATCCCCTGATCCTCTGTCTGGAAATGTCTGAACAGTGCTGATTGGTCCTGTGCTGATCACATGCACTCTCCCAAGAAAAAAAAAACTCTTTAGCAATACTCGCCAAACTGAGCATGTGCAGCCCGTCCCCTGGCTCTGTAAATATCAGGTTCTTTTTTGAAGACAGTAAAAGAAGAGGAGGATCAGAGAGACATAATCAAACAGCCTTTATACACAATGCAGAGGATTAACCCTTTAGGTTCCACACTGAATATAACAAGCATGCTTTACTGCATATAGTTACTGTTGTGGGTTTAGTAACACTTTAAATCAGACAGAATTTGGCTTTAAAGAAAAAAAAAAACAGCTGGGATCTTTTTAAGATAGATACATTGGTTCATATACCATATCGGGTGTTAAACTCAATTTCTTAGCGGGCCGCATTAGCATTAAGGTCGTCCTCAAACCTCAAAGAGCCAGTTCTACCTGTAGCCCCCACCATCAAAAGTCAAGAGTCCCTCCCTTACATCACAGTGCACACCCTTTACTAGACATGTGCATTCGTTTTCGTTAGAATGCATTTTCGTCCGAAAATCTGTTTTTTTCGTTATTGTTTTAACAAACGATAATGAAAGCGCAAGAAACGAAAACCGAAAGATCCGACATAAAAAATGCTTTATTTTAGTTTTCGTTGTGGTAAAAATTCGATATAGAGAGATTCGACATTATAGGGAAAAGATTCGACATTATAGAGAAAAGATTCGACATTATAGAGAAAAGATTCGACACTATAGAAATAATAAATTCGACATTACAGAGAATAGATTTCGATTTATGAGAAAATAGATTTGACATTATTACTAGTGATACAACATTAGAATTCTTGTAGGCGGAATATTCGAACGGAAATGTACGATTCGACGTAAAGATTCGACGTTCCGTCGAATATTCTTTTGACCATTCGACAGAAACCAAGTATTATTGGATTTTCGGACGAAAGCTATTCCCCAACGAAAAACAAAATAAATCAAAACGATTTTTGGGAGTAACTAAATAAATGTATTTTCAAAACGAAAAAACGAAACTAAATATTCCAGTCTGCACATGTCTACCCTTTACCTTGTGCTGCTACCAAGAAGAATCCGGGAGCAGAGATGGGGAGCATAAAGCACAGAGGAGGAACAGGGCTGGAGTCAGCTGCCAGAATCGGCTGAATGCTGAGATCAGTGGAGACAGAGACGAGGGGGTGCTGCATCTTCACAGAGAGGTGAAGGATTTGTAGGATGAGTTGTGTTCCCCTCTCTGCTGCTGACTGCTGAGACGGATGGACAGAGAAGTGGGGTGTTAGAGATGACTCCCTGTGTGGCTGCACAGAGAAGTGCAGGATCTAGTAGAGAAGTTCTGCCGTGTTCTCTGCTGCCAAATACTAAGACAAGGTGGGGGCGGAGATGAGGAAGGTGCAGCAGCTGCAGGAGAGGTGCGAGGGCCACATGAAATGACCTGGAGGGTAGGATTTGACCCACAGGCCTTGTGCTTTAGAGCAAGGGTCTCCAAACTTTTTAAACAAAGGGGCAGTTTATTGTTCCAAAACTTTTTTTTTAAAAAGGGCCAGTTTATTGTCCTCAAACTTTTTAAACAAATGGCCAGTTTATTGTCTTTCAGATTTTAATGGGGATTGAGGCCAGTATGGAGTGGAAATTTCCCTGGAATAAGTATGAGTAAATAACATCACATTTGGTATAAGGGCGAGGAATAGTGCACCATTGTTGGTATCATAAAAAGGAATAGTGTTTTATTATTGGTGTCAGTGGGTGAAATGGTGCCCCATCATTGGTGTATCATATTAGTAGGAGGATTAATGCCCCAAGGGCCAGATTAAAGGCATGCAAAGGGCCGTATCTGGCCCTCGGGCCACAATTTGGAGACCACTGCTCTAGAGACTGGAAATTACTGAAGTAACAATAGAAAAAACAATAATTGTTGCGCTAGGGTATTACAGCAGGCAAAAGGCTGTCTCACCTGGGATGATCAGGGTGTAGAGTAAGGGCACTAAACACTATAGTCCAGGTTCCAAACGGTAAAGGAAATTACACTTTAAAATCATATATATTAATATTTTGATATACATATACAGTACAGACCAAAAGTTTGGACACACCTTCTCATTCCAAGAGTTTTCTTTATTTTCATGACTATGAAAATTGTAGATTCACACTGAAGGCATCAAAACTATGAATTAACACATGTGGAATTATATACATAACAAAAAAGTGTGAAACAACTGAAAATATATTTCATATTCTAGGCTCTTCAAAGTAGCCACCTTTTGCAGCAGACACATCTCTAGAACAACTGATAAGAGGAGACTGTGTGAATCAGGCCTTCATGGTAGAATATCTGCTAGGAAACCACTGCTAAAGAAAGGCAACAAGCAGAAGAGACTTGTTTGGGCTAAAGAACACAAGGAATGAACATTAGACCAGTGGAATCTGTGCTTTGGTCTGATGAGTCCAAACTTGAGATTTTTGGTTCCAACCACCGTGTCTTTGTGCGACGCAGAAAAGGTGAACGGATGGACTCTACATGCCTGGTTCCCACCGTGAAGCATGGAGGAGGAGGTGTGATGGTGTGGGAGTTCTTTGCTGGTGACACTGTTGTGGATTTATTCAAAATTGAAGGCAAACTGAGCCAGCATGGCTACTACAGCATCTTGCAGCGGCATGCTATTCCATTCGGTTTGCGTTTAGTTGGACCATCATTTATTTTTCAACAGGACAATGACCCCAAACACACCTCCAGGCTGTGTAAGGGCTATTTGACCAAGAAGGAGAGTGATGGGGTGCTGCGCCAGATGACCTGGCCTCCACAGTCACCGGACCTGAACCCAATCGAGATGGTTTGGGGTGAGCTGGACCGCAGAGTGAAGGCAAAAGGGCCAACAAGTGCTAAGCAACTCTGGGAACTCCTTCAAGATTGTTGGGAGACCATTTCAGGTGACTACCTCTTGAAGCTCATCAAGAGAATGCCAAGAGTGTGCAAAGCAGTAATCAAAGCAAAAGGTGGCTACTTTGAAGAACCTAGAATATGACATATTTTCAGTTGTTTCACACTTTTTTGTTATGTATATAATTCCACATGTGTTAATTCATAGTTTTGATGCCTTCAGTGTGTGAATCTACAGTACAATTTTCTTAGTCATGAAAATAAAGAAAACTCTTGGAATGAGAAGGTGTGTCCAAACTTTTGCTCTGTACTGTATATTAAACAATTAGGCCACTTTCGCACTGAAGTGCTTTTCAGGTGCTATCGAGCTTAAAATAGCACCTGCAAAGTGCCCTCAAAGAGCAGCTCCTTTCACTCCAATGTGAAAGCCCGAGTGCTTTCACACTGGAGCGGTGTGTGCTGGCAGGACGGTAAAAAAAGTCCTGCTAGCCGCATCTTTGAGGTGCTGTAGGATGATCACACCGCTCCTAAAGCGCCCCTGTGCTTTGTGGGCGCTTTTAACCCTCTATTCGTCCGCTAGCGGGGGTTAAAAGTGCCCCGCTAGCACCCAAAAATCGCTGCAAAAACGACAATAAAGCAGAGCTAAAAAATAGCAGTGTTTTACCGCCAACGGAGCGACTCCTCAGCGTGAAAGTAGCCTAACAGAAATTACACTTAGACGCCTTTCACACGAGGCAGTTTTCAGGCATTTTAGTACTAAAAATAGCACCTGTAAAGCACCTGAAAACTGCCTCTCAAGCCTCCCCTGTGTGAAAGCCCGAGTGCTTTCCCACCGCGGCAGTATGCTTGCTGGATGGGGAAAAAAAGTCCTGTAAGCAGCATCTTTTGGGGCGGTGTGGAGGCACTGTGTACAGTACTCCTACACTGCCCCTGCACATTGGAATGAATGGGCAGTGCTTCTGAAGTACCTGAAAAGCGATTCGGAAGCGCCACAACACAAGCGCTTTAAACGCTTCTTCGGCCACTAGCGGGGGTTAAAAGCTCCCCACTAGCGGCCGAAAAGTGCAGCTTAAACAGTGTTAAAGCGCCGCTAACAGACTCACTGCCCCAGTGTGAAAAGGGGTCTTAGTGCTCTGGATTGCTTTGTTCCAGGGGCGGACTGACCATTGAGGAACTTGGGCACTGCCCGAGGGTCCCATGCCACTAGGGGCCCCATCAGGATTGCCAGGCTCATTAAAACCAGGGACAGTATGTAAAAATCTGTGATTTTTTACATCTGTCCCTGATATGTCCAAAACCTACATGCTTTTGATGTGAAAATCCCGAGATTTTAGCTGCCCGCCTCTGTACTGCCACCAAGCCAGGCTTGGTGGCCATCTGTAAGCCGGGGGCCCCATAATCTTCTATTGCCCGGGGGCCCCATGAGTTGTCAGTCCGCCTCTGCTTTGTTCATATAAATTGTCTGACGTTTACAAACACTTTAAGGTAAAAAAAAAACTTCAGCCTTCACAACCACTTTAACAATAAAGTATAAATTGCAACAAACAATATTTAAACCCAGAGGAAGTGGTTATAAAATATTTCCTGAAGTATTTGTCTGCATAATTATGTGAGGATGTGTAACTGATCACCTGGAGAACAGCTGGGGATACATTTATTTTTTTGTTATCCTTAAACCACTGAGGGCCGAAGAGAAGAACAAGAGGGTCGCCTGCGGCCTATTAAACACCAGTCTGACATGCCTGCCCTACAAGCAGCTATATTAATGCACAGTGTGCAGCATATTCTGCTGTAGTCCCTGCAGTAAAAATCCAGCCACTCCTGCAGTGTGCGTACATTTGCAGGAAGTTCACACAACGATTCTACAGGCTGTGCACAGCACATTTTATTACAGGTACTTACAAATGAAAACATTAAACGGAATGGGTAAAACATATTTTTTAAAACAACAATATAACACAATTCTATTTTACTTAAAGTGTCGTAAAAAAAAAAAAAAATCTATTCTTTTGTGTGAATTGAATTTAAAGGAACTTTTAGTCATTGATAGGAATCCCTCAGTGATTCATTCTTCTTAAACTGAGTCTCATGGGATGAGAAGTGGGTTCAGGAGACATAAAGAACTATACTAGTTTGAGAAACTAAAGTGCTGCCTGCAGACTTGTACAGGTGTGTAGGCAGAGGTTAGGTCCCCTTTAGTTGTTACACCTCCTGGTGGGGGGAGCTGGAGTTATGCATGCCTACTTAAGGCATGGGTGGAGTCAGGTCGAGGCAGATAGCCTATTAGAGAAAAAGAGCGTCAAACGGGAGAGGTCTACAGGGCTGAGGCCTAGTACTTGGATTCATGGAAAAACAATGTAAGGAGTGCCATTTGAGTAATACACTGCTCCCACCCTCCATCCACCAAACATGCCCTCCTCTTACGGTTGCGGGCTGTCTGAGCGGTCCCGGTTAGCGGTGTTTGGCACTTCTCATAGAACACCTGATGTCACACAGGTACACCCGAGTGAAACCGCCTCCCCCTCCTCTCTGTTTATGTGTACAGAGGGGAGGAGACCTTATGTAAATATGCCAGCTACTGCGCTGATCTGAAGAACTGAATTGGGAGGGGGGTTTAAACTGGGGGTCTGCATTGAGGGGGGTCTGCACTGAGGTGGGTTGCTCTGAGGGGGGTTTTCACTGAGTCTGAGGGGGTCTGCACTGAGGGGGGTTTGCACTAAGAGGTGTCTGCACTGATGGGTTTGCATTGAGGGGGGTTTGCGCTGAGAGGGGTACCACTGAGGGGGGTGGCACTGAAGGGGGTCTGCACTGAGGGGGGTCTGCACTGGGGGTTTGCACTGAGGGGGGTTTGCACTGAGGTGTGTCTGCACTGAGGGGGGTTTGCACTGAGGGGGGTTTGCACTGAGGGGGGTCTGCACTGAGGGGGGTTTGCACTGAGGGGGGTCTGCACTGAGGGTGTTTGCACTGAGGGGGATCTGCACTGGGGGGTTGCACTGATGGAGGTCTGCACTGAGCAGGGGTTGCACTGAGGGGGGTCTGCACTGAGGGGGGTTGCACTTAGGGGAGTTTGCAATGAGGGGGTTGCACTGAGGGGGGTCTGCACTGAGTGGGGCTTGCACTAAGGGGGGTCTGCCCTAGGGGGGTTTACCCTGAGGGCTGTTTGAACTGAGGGAGGGTTTGCACTGAGGTGTGTGTGAACTGAAGGGGGGTCTGCATAACATGCAGGGGGTCCAGAGTTGTGGGAGGCTTTATAATGTAAAGGGGTCAAGAGGTGCAGGGTGCTGTGTAATGTAAAGGGGTCAAGAGGTGCAGGGTGCTGTGTAATGTAAAGGGGTCCAGAGGTGCAGGGGGCTGTGTAATGTAAAGAGATGCAGGGTGCTGTGTAATGTAAAGGGTTGCAGGGTGCTGTGTAATGTAAAGGGGTGCAGAGGTGCAGGGGGCTGTGTAATGTAAAGGGGTGCAGGCGGCTGTGTAATGTAAAGGGGTCCAGAGGTGCAGTTGTGGAGAGGGGGTACACAGTAGTAACAAAGAGATATTGAAGGATGCAGGGGGCACGGTGGGGTGTTTTTACATTTTAACGTGCGGGGTGCCAGATATTGGATCCGCCTCGGGTGCCAAATGCTCTAGGTATGCCCCTGGTTTCACGGGCCCTGGGTGGCTGGTGAAAATTTCTGAGCCTCTTGCCTGGACCACAAGAAAGTACATGTCTGTGTGAGTTGTGCAATAAAGGGTAATTTCGTGAGGACCTGGAGGATGTGGTATGTGGCCTCAGACCAGCCTCCATACATGCAAATCCAGGGTGTGAGCAGAGAATGCTGAGGGCTGAGGGCAGCTCTGAGACCCTGTGTGTAGGTGGGGCCCATTTACATGTGTTTGCAATGTGTATGGAGGATGGGCAGCTTGCTTATAGGTGACTTCCCAAAATAATTCTTGAAACTCAAGCAGCAATGCTGTAGACAGACACTATGGCACTATTGATTTAGTAAAGTCAAATAGGCTGTTTGGTTTGTAAGGGAATATTCCCCATAGCTTTGTGAATGTGGAACAATTTCACTTTGCAAAGAATACCCGATAGCATGCAAGGAGAAAAAAAAAAAAATGTAAATAATTGAAAGCCATATCACCACAGAGTGGTGCTGTCGATATGAACACTGATTAAAAAATGCCACGTCCCGAAAAGTTCAGTTTTATTAGATAGGTTGGCAGATGATGGACATTATAGGCATAACACAATTGAATATAAAAAATAATGTAAAGGCAATTTACATAAAAATTTATAATGTGCCTCAGAGCAGAAATAACACACCACCTACATAGCAAATATATTATAGTATACTCAGAGCTTTTTTTCTCAGAAAATAGGTGCAGGAACTCAACCACGACCCGTTCAGTTTTCACAAACAGTAGAAGGGTCTTAAAGGGGCATTAAATACCAGAATTGCATTACATACAGTGTGCAGAGTTCAGGGGGTTACAAAGCAGTCACTTGTAAACACAGAAACCAGACTTCTGTGTTCACAAGTGATTGTGGTGAGCGGGCACCAAAGGGTCTGAGCCAAAGGTGGTGGAACTGAGTTCCACCAAGTTCCCCCAGAAAAAAAGCCCTGAGTATACTTAGAAAAGGAGACCCATAGGTCACTTCCCAGAGGTTGCATGCACTAGCATAGAGGGTAAAAAAGGTGGTGTGTCATAATACAGCTCAACTCGATATGTTGCGAGTATTGCGAGCATTCAAAAGACGCTTCTTCAGGAGCCTATGGTATTCTATAAATAAAGAATTACAGATACGTTTCTATTATTGACTTATAACATTCTTATGCAAAACTTCCCTGCCTTGGTGGTGTTGGAAATGTATTTTTATTTTTGCTTGCACATAATTGGATATCGTCATAGCTTCCCCTTATCCACAAAACTCTGGGAAAAATTCCCTTACAAAGTGCAACTTACCTTGCAAAGTGAACAGTCATTTTTTTCCTTAACCTCCCTGGCGGTATGATTCTTTAAGATTTTAGGTGCTGAAAGCGGTACCATTATTTGCAAGGGAATTTGGCGTTTTATACTGTAGGCTTGTAATTCTTAGGAATAACTCACTTAAATCTATCCAAACAAGAGTATAATAGGCATCCCGGGTATGATTTTTTTTTTTTTTTTTTTATTAAAAATTATAATATAATAAATAATTATAAAAAATTATAACAAAAAATAATATAATTATAGTAAAAATTATTCAATAATGTAATCAAATCAAAATCACTGAAATTTGCTCAGTTGCAGAATTTTTGCTGTCATTATTATTATTTTTTTATGACGAATTTCCCCACAAATCGCTATCGCTAAATTCTGCATGTGATTATAATTTATTATCGCTGTTTTCTAGCTGATCTAAAACCATTTTTGACATAAAGGGACACTTTTGGTTGCTATGGGAAATCTACAGTTTCCAGGCAGAAAGAACAGTTTTTATTATATAAAAGAACATGCAGGGCACTGGACAGACCACTAGGGACATGGGGGGGTGTATTTTTTACATACAGTACTGTAATCTATAAGATTACAGTGTACTGTATGTAATGTGTTTGTTTACTTTTTTTAAAAGGGCGCCGTTCTCCGCTCCCGTGCGTCGTAACGTCGCAGGGAACCGAGCTCGGCGGCACACGGGGACGCTGTGTGAATCGAGCGAGCACCCGCTCGCTCACACAGCGTGGATGCATCGCTGGATCCACGGAGAAGGTAAGACAGCGCGCGCTGCAGGCTCTGCATGTCTACCCCGAGCGTGACTCGGGGATACCGTTCTTAGCAAGAAAAAAACACCCCGAGTCACGCTCGGGAACACCGCCAGGGAGGTTAAAGTGGATGTAAACCCAAAAAAATGTATATATTTTTTTTGATGTCACAATGTAGAGTATAAGATTTCCTACCATCTGTGCCCAGTCTTGCCACACAGAGTTAATCCAGATCTGAGAAATCCTCTTTTAATGTTCAGTGAAAATGAACAGCCTTCCAGATAAAAACTTGTCCAAATAAAAAGTCTGTTTTTTCTCTTCTTGCTTTGAGTGACTGGTTATTTACATATCTAGCTTGGACATGTTTATCATATGTTATGTTATGTTTATCATAACATGAGGTATAAAAAGTGAGAAATCCACCCCTCCCCCACATAACACATCCTGGTAATATACAATGAACTTTGGATCACCTCATGTTATGATAAACAAAACATAACATATGATAAACATGTCCAAGCTAGATATGTAAATAACCTGTCACTGAAAGCAAAAACAGAGAAACGGACTTTATAATTTGGCAAGTTTTTATCTGGAATTATGTTAATTTGCACTGAACATTAAAAGAGGATTACTCAGCGCTGGATTAACTCTGTGTGGCAAGACTGGGCACAGATGATAGGAAATCGTATACTCTACATTGTGACTTAAAAAAAATAAAAAAATTGGGGTTTACATCCGCTTTAAGTAAATCAAATCATATAGGTTGGATATGAGTTGACTCCAATATCCTGACTGCACGTCATATGACGTGCAGTCATTTGAATAGGGAATGCGCGCGATCGCGTGCACGCATCCCTATACTGACGGTAGCGGCGTGTCAAGGAGACACCGCTCGTTACCGACAGGGGTGAACAGCGGCGCGGATGCGCTGTTAACCACGTGATCGGCCGTGATGAAGTCACGGCTGATCACGCATGGCAACACCCCCAAAGTGCACGGCGCTGTGAGCGATCGCGATTGCGCCGCGCGTGCCCATCGGTGGCAGCGTGTTCTTGGGAACACTGCTCGTCACCGACAATGGTACCACGGCTGTGTACCACGTGATCAGCTCTGATCACTAGTGTAAACAAACAGCTGTAATTGTTACCAGCTCTTCTCCCCTCACACATCGTTTCCAGAGTGAGGAGAGAAGAGCTAGAAGCAGTGAGTTACAGTTCTGTGTTATTGTAGTGTCTGCACAAACACCACATCTGTCCCTTTGTCCCCCCCCCCCCCAATTGTCAACAGTCACCCATAAAGTGCACCTGTCACATAAATAGACTGCCATCAGCGGTGCAACGGTCACCCACCAGTGACCGTACCCTGTCACCGTCACCCACCAGTGACCGTACCCTGTCACCGTCACCCACCAGTGACCTGCCCTGTCACCCGTCACCCACCAGTGACCTGCCCTGTCACCCGTTTATGAAGAAAAAATACTAATTTGCTAAATTTTATGACAGAAACCAAGAAAAATGCAATTTTTTCACAAATCTACCGTCTTTTTTTATTTATAGCGCAAAAAAAAAAAAAAAGCCACAAGTGATTAAATACCACCAAAAGGGGGGGCGTGGCCTGGACATGGCTGAGTGAGGAAGCAGGAATCTTGAGCTCCCGGCTTTGTCCTCCCCTTCACCGGCCAAATTGCTGAATTTTTAGGCATGCAATCCGCCAAAAAGTGCAGGATCAAATCTACATCCCGCATCACCCGCTCCGGTGCCAAGGCAGGCAATTTACACCGCTATTTTAGCTCCCTGTCGTCGGCCTCTCCTGGAGCTATAGTGGCGTCGCCACGAGGCAGTCCACGAGGCGACGCGGCAGACAACTTGGACCAAGACCTCTGGCCCTCCTCGCCTGACAGACCGGAGGCCCATTTCTGCATATCGAGGACACCCGTGTCCCCAGAACCGGACATGTCGTCGTCCCCTACCCCGATCCCCGGTGGCCTATCGGCTGACCAAGAGATCCGGACACTACTGCAGGCCCTCCCCACCAGATCCGACATAGAGACCCTTATACTCAAATTGGAGGAGACTCACCGTCGGGACTTTCAGGAGGTCAAGGCGGAGGTCTCCACGCTGTCGGACAGGGTGTCCTCGGGTGAGAATTCGTTGGCGGCACTCGAGCAGAGGGTATCCGGCCTAGAACGGGACAGGGACCACCACAGAGACGCGGCGATTGCGCTCCAGCTTCATTTAGAGGAAGTCGAAGATAGGAGCCGCCGCAATAATTTGTGGCTACGTGGGATCCCAGAGTCGGTAGACTCCGATGCGCTGGAAGGCACGCTGCTGGAGCTATTCCGCGACATACTGGGTGCCCCGGAGGAAGACGTGGAGGTGGACCGTGCACACTGCGCACTAGGCCCACGATCGGACGACCCAGACAGGCCCCGCGATGTGGTGTGCCGCCTACTACGCTACGCACAGAAGGAGAGGATCATCCGGGGAGCGTGGGAGAGAGGTGAGACCCTGCTGCAGGGCTCTACCATCAAAATCTTGCCGGACCTGTCCAGGGCGCCGCTGCGCCGCCGGGCAATGTTGAAACCCGTCCTGGATCTGGCGCGCCAACAGGGCTTCACCTACAGATGGGGCTACCCCCTCGCGGTGACCTTCAAGAAGGATGGAGCGGCTTTTACGATCCAGTCGCCGGCAGACCTCCCGGCCCTCTTCCGCTTTCTGGGCGCAGAGCAGATCCCTATCCCTGACTGGCTACAGCTACAACCCCGCGCCACTGGAAGATCGGGCCCCGCGGCACAGAGACCAGGAGCGGGGATCCGCCGACAGGGTCGTGGACAGAGGAGACGCAGGGTACTATCTGGCGATGGACACCGTGAGTAGGCCATAGGCCGCAATCCCCGGGCCCCCTCTGCTGCCCCTTGCTTATGCCATCAGTTCTCCCCATGCCCTGTACCAGCTATACCGGGACCGCCTCCTGTTGGAACTCATGACTGAGCCCATGATGCCCATCTCCCCTCGCCTGACCCGGGAATCCCTCGCTGTTGTGCCTTCCCTTTTTCCCCACTCGGACTGAGACTCTGCTGATCACCCCCTGGTGACCACGGAGCGAGGCCACACTGTCCCCTGATTAAGTCCAGCAATGGCCCGCTCAGGCACATTTGGGGCCCCCGCGCTGTTAGAGCGTGCCCCAGGCGGACCTTGGATAACTGATTACCCCCCCGATGCACAGATTTTTCTCCCTGTATGGGACGGATGTTGTACATGAGAGTCCTCCGATGGAGGGAGATGATCCTTTTTCCATACACCTATCTCAGTTTGTTGCCCCCCCCACTGGAGAGCTGGCGCACATGACTGATTTGTGGGGGACATCAGCCGGGGGGGGCCCTGTCGCTGCTGGGGGGGTTGGGGAGCGGGGGGGGGGGCCGGAGGGAGGTGGAGGAGGTGCCTTGAGACACCTGGAGAGGCACACTACGTTCTTGTATTTTTAATTTCTGTTTTTTCTTAGTTTGTGTGTACTTGCTGTCTCTCTCCCTCTTCCCGGTCCGTGCAAGACGTCATGGGGGAAGGGTTGTTAGACTATTTTCATGCTGGGCGGGAGGAGGAAGCTGTTGGCTCTCTGATGCTGTTACAAGATGGGGTATCCGGGATTGTTATATTTCACTCACTCTGTGCCTTGTTAAATGTTAGAAGTTAATCATACTAGCTGCCGGTTGCACTTTTTTATATCGGGTCCTTTAATGATAATGTGTGCAGGATGTTTGATATTACCTACATATATAAGGTTCTCCAGGTAACACTTGTTTAAAACTTGCTCATAGATTTGGATTGCATTACTAATACTGACGTGCACTACTACCCTTTATGGTCGGGGGGGTTGGGGGGAGCCGGGAGCTCGCAACACCGGCTCTGTCCAACCACTTACCCACATAGGCCTGCGCTCGTACTCCAGACTAGGTCTGGTGAGCGTTTCAAGCGAATTACGCTACCTTAGTATCTCTTCTTCGCCACACGCACTAGTGTTGGCTTCCTAACTAAATCCCTCTTTCTTTCCTCCCTCCCCGAGGCCACCTGCCTCGAAAGCCACTAGGGCTCCCGCTACCACTACCTCCCCTCCTATCCCCCTCCCCTCCCCTTACTTCCAGCTCGCAAGCATGGACGAACTGACCATTGTCTCACTAAATGCCAAGGGACTGAACACCCCTGAGAAAAGAAGGATGTTACTTCATGACGTGCGTGCCCAAAGAGCAGATATTGTCCTGTTACAGGAGACGCACTTCAGGGAAGACAAGCTTCCAATCCTTAAGAATAGATACTACCCCACGGTGTACCACTCCTCCTACTCGGAGGCGAAGTCCAGGGGAGTCTCAATACTGATTGCAGCCCGGGTACCATGGGTATTAGACGCCATACAGAAAGACGCCACAGGCCGTTTCTTATTTTTGAAAGGCCGAATTGGTGCAACGAGCATCACCCTAGCGAACTTTTACGCCCCCAATGAACACCAGGATACTTTCCTGACCAAACACTTAGACCGCCTAGCCCATTTTACCTCCGGACAGTTAATAGTGGGTGGTGACCTTAACGTTCCCCTATCGCCGATGGAGGACACGTCTTCTGGCATGTCCTCGATGAACGGGAAAATGCGCGGCCGTATTCAGGCAGCACTCCACGCAACCCAATTGGTTGATGCATGGCGCTTGTTCCACTCCGGCGAAAAAGACTTCACCTTCTTTTCCAGACCTCACCAAACATACTACCGAATTGACTACTTCCTAGTCCAACATAGACACCTGATAGCAGTCAAAGACGTTAAGATCGGGTCAATAACCTGGTCGGACCACGCCCCGATCGTACTAGTATACGCCCTGACAGGGACCGAGACTGAGAGGAATCACCCCTGGAGACTAAATGAATCACTTCTACAAGAACCGGAAGTCCTAGCAGACGTTGTAAAAGAACTGGAGGGCTACTTTGCCACCAATAATACCCCAGATAGTACCCCGGGGGTGGTCTGGGAGGCCCACAAGGCGGTCATACGCGGGATCCTCATTAAACATGGGGCCAGGCGGAAGAAACAGAGACTAGAGCAACTGACATCCTTGATGTCCAGGCTACAATTCCTAGAGACGCAGCATAAACAAACACCCATGCGACAGTTAACCGTTGACCTTGATACTACACGACGACGGATCACCGACGTACTCATGCATAAGGCCAAAGCATCCATCCAAGTTTGCAGGAGTAAGGTATATGAGTCTGGGGACAAATGTGGTAAAATGTTAGCTAGATCTCTACGTGCTCAGCATACTGCGTCCTATATCCCACATGTTATCTCTAGAAACAGGCAAAAGATATCGATTCCACAAGCGATATCAGGGGAATTTAGGAACTTTTATCACACACACTATATAACCTATCACCTACGACGCCAGACCAGAACGCGTACACTACACGCGACTACTTAACCTCCTCGGGTATGCCATCCTTGTCCCCCGACGACGCGGCCCTCCTGGACAGCCCTATTACCATGCTGGAACTCCAAACAGCCCTGGGAGCCACCAAATCAGGCAAAGCCCCAGGCCCAGACGGGTTAACCGTTACATATTACAGAACCCTTTTCCCATTCCTGGGTCCCCACCTGTTACGTCTGTTTAACAGTCTGGGGGCAGGATCCAAACTACACACATCTACCCTACAAGCCCACATAGCTGTCATCCCTAAAGAGGGGAAAGACCCGAGCCAATGCAGTAGCTACCGCCCTATTTCACTGCTCAATGTGGACCTGAAACTTCTCACCAAAATTATAGCCTCCAGAATCCAGTCTTACCTCCCGAGCCTCATCCACCTAGATCAGGTGGGATTTGTCCCTACCAGGGAGGCTAGGGACAATACCACCAAAGTACTGAATCTGCTACACACGGTGACTACCAGAAAGACTCCATGCGTCTTTGTGAGCACGGACGCCGAAAAAGCGTTCGACAGAGTCAGCTGGCGATATATGTTTGACATGCTCAGACATATTGGGCTAGGACCCAAAGTGACCAATTGGATCTCAGCAACGTATGCGGATCCGACAGCCAGGGTCAAACCTAACGGGGTGTTATCAGAGGCCTTTCCAATTACTAACGGAACCCGTCAGGGGTGCCCCTTATCACCCCTTCTATTTGCACTGACCCTCGAACCCTTTCTGCGTCGGATCCGACTTAATTCAGACATATCAGGGGTCAGGTTGGGGGACGGAGAATATAAGGTCTCTGCATACGCCGACGACCTCCTGTTCTCATTGACAGATCCTGAAACCTCCCTGCCCGGTCTGCTGCGGGAATTTGAGTCATACGGACGAATATCCAATTTAAAAATTAACATGGGCAAGTCGGTGGCGATGGGAGTGGGGATCCCTGATGCAGCCCTGAGACGGCTTCGAGGAGGCCTAGATTTACAATGGACAGACACAGCCCTAACTTACCTAGGCACCCGTATACCCCCGTCACCCTCCCAACTGTACAAGCTGAACTTTCCACCACTGCTGAAAGCGGTCCAACAACTACTGGACCGCTGGACTGCTGGTCTCCATTCTTGGTTCGGCAGGTGCAGCATACTAAAAATGTCCATCTTGCCTAAGTTCATATACCTCCTCCAGGCTATCCCCATACAGATACCCACAGACTATTTCAGGCAAATACAGACTATGTTTAAGCACTTCCTCTGGGCTGGGAAACACCCCAGACTAAATAGGTCGGTTCTATCACTACCCAAACGCTTCGGTGGCCTGGCCATGCCTGATGTGCGTGTATACTATCACGCAGCTCATTTGAACCGTCTCATTGATTGGTGTCGACACGGGAGTACGAAATTATGGCCAAGTCTGGAACAAGCTCAGAGCGAGATTCCACTGCAGAGAGCCCCATGGTGCTCGATGGCACTCCCCCGATCCATCAGGTCCCATCCATTAATAGGCACCACTATTAAAATATGCGCTAAGCTTCTAAATCAAACAGGTTCCCCGCCAGAGCAGTCGCCCCTACGCCCGATATTAGGCAACCCACAATTTGAACCGGGTTTACGGGATGCAACATTTCGAGCGCTGAGAGACGCTGGTACCTTCCAAGCCTCTCATTTCAGCACAGCGGGACGCTGGCGTACGCTCACCGAACTATTAGACAGAGAAGGCAGATACCATTTGGATTTTCTGAAGGCCAACCAATTGAGCCATTTCCTACACACGCTACCACCACCCCCTGCGGGAAGCTCGGCTCTCTCGCCCTTAGAAGAGCTGTGCTCGGGCACAGAAGTGCTGCCTCACGCACTGTCCATTCTATATACCACACTGATCACACCAGCAGAGAGTCACCAAATCCCCAGCATTGCCAAGTGGGAACGTGAACTGAATTGTACATTCTCCCACAAACAAAGACAACAAATTCTAACATTCACGCATAAATCCTCTGTTTGTACGAAAATCCAAGAGACGAACTACAAAATTCTGACCCGTTGGTACCGCACCCCAGCCCTCTTACACAAACTGTTCAAGACGACGCCAGATGTCTGCTGGCGCTGTCAGAGTGAAACGGGGACAATGCTTCATATTTTTTGGTCCTGTCCGAAATTGAAACCCTTCTGGACAGAGGTGAGGAAGATCATACAAAACTTCACGGACAGACAGATCCCAGACGACCCGGCGTACTTCCTGTTACACGCTAATGACATCCCCACGCGCACATATAAAAAATCGATCATTCGACACCTCCTAGACGCGGCCAAGGCCTGCATCCCCATCTGTTGGAAGTCGCCAGACCCACCGACTGTAGCGATGTGGCTACGGAAGGTAGACGACGTTAGCAGACTGGAAGACCTGATTCTTACCAACAAAGACAGACAGGAAACCTACACGCAGACCTGGCAAATATGGACTATCTTTACCTACTCGGACGAGGGACAAGCACTCAGGAACCCCACCTGAACCCACAGACGATACCCCCCCCCCTCTCAACTGGAGACCAGTCGACGGATATGTTGACTGCACTGGTCCGTGCTTGCGAGCTCCTCCCCCCCCCCTCCCTCCATCCCCCCCATTAATCCTCGAGCCACCCCCCGAGGTGCTCTACCCCCCCCCCACTATCCCGTGCTAGACTCGGGAACTCTCTCTCTTTGATGCTTTCCACCCTTTCTCTTATTTCTCCTTTTGAAAACGGAAAATGGGAACACATCTGCAGGTCCATGTCTCACGATATACCTTTGGGGTTGGGGTTATTTGATGATATACACCGGACTGAGCCCAACAATGGGAAAACTCGATGAGGTCAAGGCGAGACCACCTACCTATCGCTCATAAGAGCTGACACCTTGGCTTGGATGGCCAGATTGCTCATCAGACACTGTGAATGGACATACCACACCTGTATATGTTTTTATAACGTGTATTTCACCGTAGATGTTATTACTTTTTTTTTCCTCTCCCTTTTCATAACGCTGGGATTTATGTGGATGTGTTTCCTGTTATGTGTAAATAAAGATTTTGAAAAAAAAATACCACCAAAAGAAAGCTCTATTTGTGTGAAAAAAAGGACGCAATTTTTATTTGGGTACAGTGTTGCATGACTGAGTAATTGTCATTCAAAGTGTGAGAGCACCGAAAGCTGAAAATTGGTCTGGGTAAGAAGGGGGTTTAAGTGCACTGTATTGAAGTGGTTAAACACTTGAAAGGACATTCATCCAAATGTATCAGCCAGGGATAAATAATAAAAACGCCAGCCCTGACTTGTAGACTAACAACCCTAGAACTTATCTAGTACCTTCTGGAATGGTCCAGCCCTTTCCGCATGTGGGGGGACCATTGGACAAAAGATGAGTGATGAAAAGGCAAAAGTAATATAAATATATGTAATAAATTGCACCTATCAAATCCCCCTCAAAACAAAGACATTGTTATGAAAATTATGGACAAAATTATATTACAAGGGCCAGTTTTACAAACAAATATTGTCCCAGAATGGTGAAGATGCTGGATGTGGAGGACCTGGGCTGGTGTGGTTACACGTGATCTGCAGTTGTGAGGCCGGTTGGATGTACTGCCAAATTCTCTGAAACGCCTTTGGAGACGGCTTATGGTAGAGAAATTAACATTCAATTCAAGGGGAACAGCTCTGGTGGACATTCCTGCAGTCAGCATGACAATTGCACGCTCCCTCCAAAACTTGCGACATCTGTCGCATTGTACTGTGTGATAAAACTGCATTTGTGGTCAGCCTAATGGCCCGTACACACAATCTGAATATCTTACAACTGATCCTACGACTTTTTTCGCTTAATATTCGCAAGTAGAAATTGAATAGGGTAAGAAAAAAAAATCGGAAGTGATGTCATGTGTTGTAATGTATTTGTATTGTATTTTCGCAAAACTTTACTGACTAAACGAAAATTGTATGATCTAGTATCGTACAAGGAAAATTTTCGTGCTGGTCTGATCGGATGAACTGTCGTGATCGGCTCTCAAAAGTAGTGTACACATGATCCGAAAATCATACAATTCTTCCTCGGATGACCGTTTTCGTCCGATATTCGGATCGTTTGTATGGGCTATAAGGCACACCTGTGCAATAATTATGCTGCCTAATCACCATCTTGATATGCCACACCTGTGAGTCGGATGGATTATCTTGGCAAAGGAGAAGTTCTCACTAACACAGATTTAGACAGATTTGTGAACAATATTTGAGAGAAATAGGCCTTGTGTGTACATAGAAAAAGTTGTAGACCTTTGAGTTCAGCTCATGATAAATAGGGGCAAACACAAAAGTGCTGCGTTTATAATTTTTCTCAGTGTAGTAACCCTACATAAAGACATAATGGGTTAAGATAAATAAAGGACAATGATTTTTCTGTAGAAAGTACCATCACTAATAAGACTTTTTTACTGTTTTGTAGATTTTCCATTGCTTGATGTAGGGCAGAGGATAGCTATATGGGAGCCTCTTTAAGAAATTTAGATTGGAATGCCTTCTAATATTTGGATATTGTTACCAGATGCATTTTTTGCCCCGTTTTCCCTGGTTTAGTGGTAAGTGCCATATTATATGAATGGAGAGTGTGGTGTTATCACATTGGAAGATTATATGAACTTATGACCATTCTTAGGCCGCGTGCACACGATCAGTCCATCCGACGAGAATGGTCCGAAGGACCGTTTTCATCAGTTAACCGAAGAAGCCGACTGACGGGCTGATGTGCCTACACACCATCGGTTAATAAAACGATTGTGTCAGAACGCGGTGATGTAAAAAACACAACGTGCTGAAAAAAATAAAGTTCAATGCTTTCAAGCATGCATCGACTTGATTCTGAGCATGCGCGGCCTTTAGACCGATGCCTTTGCACACTAACGATCGGTTTTGACCCATCGGTCAGGCGTCCATCGGTTACATTTTTGGACTGAAGGACAACTGACCGATGGGGCCTACACACGATCGGTTTGGACCGATGAAACTGAACTTCAGTCCGTTTTCATTGGTTTTGACTGATGCTGTGTACGCGGCCTTAGACATAATGCGCTGTTAAGACTGAGCACCTTCGCTTGCCTGATATCCGCTTGTTTGTCCTTGGGGTTCATTCCGCACTGCTGATGTCTAAGCTAGTTTTCTCTTGATACAGTAAATCTATGATATGAAAAGTCATTAAGTCTCCCATATATTCTGATATAGAAATAATACAAAACAACTATTTGTTGTAAGCTATAAGCATGCGTGTACAATAGGATTCTTACTTGTTTCTTTATACAGATTTATTCTTGAATAACCACCTCAAACAAACTCCTGAAAAGGTAGACTGAAAGACCCAATGAAATACGTAATGTTCTCATTCATCTGTATACCATTATGTGACATTTTCAAGGACGCTATTGTAATGAATTGAGAAAAATTGCTTGTGGAATAAGGATACATTGTAAATAGAGGAGGATGAAGAATTAGATGAGATTGAAATAATTCAACTTTTATATGCAATTATGCAATTTATATAATTGTAATCTATGTGCAGTAAAATACAAAATTTTATGAAAGTTGATATACGTGTTGACTGGTACTGTCGAAATCCTGTAACAATATATATATTTAGTAAAAACATCAGATATTTGTACTTTGATGGTTATATACAACCGATAGGCTGATATGCACAATTTGTATTTGAAAATACACCACTGAAAGTTGTATTTTATTTGTGCTATGATTTACCTATCACAGCTAAGGTTGCTGTAACCTCACCCTTTTATAGTGAGGGGGCTGTGGCTTATCTAAAAACTCCCTTATTGGCCTTTCAAAGTCAGCTGACCTAAATTTAAAAGCCAAGCAATCCATTCTGGTCATCAAGATGAATTTCTGAATTATTTTGATGGGTCTGCTAATCTAAGATACTCAGGATTTACCATGAACCCCTGGTAGCCATGAACTTGAACCCCATCTATCAAGAAAACAACATATGTAAACTATGAAAATGTTAGGAATTGTTAAGTTGTGCACAGTACACTTGGAGTTTACGAATAATAATTCTGTGTGTACAGCGTTATTAACACATCCTTGTCATAGCCATATTATTATTCCTAATTATCAAGGACAGCCTATTGACTGGAATGGTACCAGCAGATTGGCAAAATGCAAAAACAAAGATACAAAGGTTGCCAGATAAGTTCATCACCTTTTTGGGGAAAATGTTATACAGTATGTTCCACCCGATTTTAAAATGTAACATGTAACATATTCCCAGTGCCGCTTCCCCCATTCCCCGTGGCAGCAGTATGGGGAGAAGTTACCAGTACTAGCTGTCACTGTTTAAAAACAGCGTGGCCATGCGGGGCTCCGCCCACACAGCTGCGTAATTTAAACACATAGCTCTGTGTGGGTGAATAAACTACAAGTCCCGACATGCTTAGCAGGAGTCATCTTGTAGTCATCAATGAACTACCACGGCGCTGTGGTAGTTCATTGAGTCTTCCTGTCAGTGAGTATCAGCTTACCCATTTACCCGGGATGTACAGGTAAGGCGATACTCTACAGTATGCAGGAGACCTGCATGGCATCAGTCATCTGCTGATCACAGGTGCAATGCTAACAAAATATAATAAAATCACATTTTTTTTTACCTGCAAAAAAATAAATGTGCATTTATTTATATATTTTTTTTTAAAGTGAACTTATCCTTTAAATGTAATTGTTAAATTGTTGTATGTGGGTCAAGAATACATGCTCTTTAGATGGAAATTTCTCTAGTTATTAAAGGCACAATGATATTATTCATTTTTATTCAGAGAGAAAAGAAAAAAAGAAAGAAAGAAAGAAGAAAGAAAGAAAGCTTTTTGTGTAACTACCGTAAATTAGATTTACAGACTTGCTTATTTACTAGAGATTGCAAAATGCTGGCTAATCCTAGAAAACAGGCACTAGATTAAATTCCTCAGGTCTATTCAAGTATGTGTTAGCAGCAGCTCTTTGTTCTGTCTTGAAGAACTCCTGCAGAGAAGACAAATCTTTAGTCCTTCCATTTCCTACTGACTCACTTTCCCTTCCCCACTGTCATTATCTTCTTTAATACTTAGAACAATATCAGGAAAAGCTACTGTGACATGACAGTATAATTTTGGGAAATTTGCAAAACTCTCGGAGTGAATCATGCTCTGTGTGACTGTGGCAACCTGTGGCTTGACATCCATTGATTGGTAGGGCAATCTGGGAATTGTGGTTCCTTGGTAGCAGAAGTATTCACAAGATGTCCACTTCTGCTGTACTATGCATGCAAACTGAGTGAAATCCTGTGGCTATTCAGGTCAATCCTTCATTAATTACATTTACATTATTTAATATCATGTATTATTAAAAAAATCCCTTCTATACTTTAACAGCTTCGTATTAACACCCGTTTGTATACAGTGCAATCATTAACTCATATAAAAGCAAACTACTATAGCTTTCAACAGCTCAATATATTTTTTTTCTTTGTTAAATTTGACTTTTTCTAGTGATTTTAGAACCCTTGTTTTTTCCTAACCCTACTCAGTCTAAAGGAAGGGGTGTGTATCACAAACCATTGCTGAAATCCTTGAATGAACACAAAGACACTCAATATTCCAAGGTGAGCTATTTAAGAAAAACACATTCCTGAAGTTCGATTGTTTAGTAAAAACATGTTGTGCTTATCTTTTAATTAAACTTGCAAGATATTTTGTAAGCCTAATTGAGAGCCATTTATATGCTGACGCAGCAGCTGTGGCAAATGGCAATGAATAACATTTCAGGAACAAACGCAGGCCAGCAAAGTTTAAACACAACAGAGGATGACAAAGTACTTCCAAGCTCAGTTGGCACCATTACGATGGTTTGGGCTTTTGTGAGATCTGCATTCAATGCCAGATGTTCTTACAGGGTCGGGTTATTAAGAGGTTTATAGTTTAGATGGTCACTGCAAATCCCCACTGAGTTTTAGTCTTCTACAAAATGACTTTATTTGCATGTTAAAAAAAGAAGGGATCTTCCTTCCCAGGTTCCTGCTCAGCAATTTCTGTCACTTGTAAAATCATTCCCTACAGATGGTGTGCTAGCTCTCTATGGGATTCTTCATCTGCTGCTCTGGTTTATGTATTTGCTAGTATGTACCAAATGGCCCTGTAGCTGCAGAACCTAATATGTGCATTGCTGTATGGAAACATAGCAATACAGCCAATGCTCTCTCGCTCATCTGGACATCTGGCCTATGGTCATGCCTTGTTCAGATTACATTATGTGATGCTATTGATTTATACTTACACATGGCCCGAGTCGCAAAATGAGCATTCTGCTTGCAAGAATGTCATGCACAGGTTCATTGGAAGCCACAAGCTACAAAGCAATATGCTCCTAGTATCATCTTTTCTCTGTAATCAAATATTTCGTATTAATTATTTGGAAACCTGTGGGTGGACTGTTGATGTATAAACCTTCAGGAAACTGACTGGAAATGAAATAGAAGACATTGGTTCCTTGAGCCAAGCAATGAGGTCAGAACTTTATTCAGAGCAGAAGGAAAATATATTTAAGAGATCCGTTGCCTTCTGGAGGATGTGGAGTGGGTTACGGTAAATTATGTTACATTACTGGGTTTGTAATGAAATTTCTGAGACTATTTATTATATTAGCCTTAACCTGTGCAGCTATACCTATTAGGAAATTTCTATTTTATCTCTATCTAATTATTCAATCTAATCTATCTATATATTTGATTCTCCTCTTTTAAGTTAGACATGTAAGCTTAACTGAGCTTGTAAGCTTTGACATAAATAGAGGCCAGAGGACTCTGCATGTACATCCAAATATTCTCTTATCTTAAAGCTTGCCATATATGAAGACACTTTTGTTTGAACATTTGTACAGATATTCTCATAAATTGTTCACCAGAACATTCATTTTTACTATAATAGTTAAATAATTTTGTTCAAAGGCCCATACATTGTTTTTTTCTTGTTTAACAAGATATTTTTATTGAAGTTTATTTAAACAAGACATGGACTATGGTGAAGAGTACATTCATAAAAAAAAAAAAATGAATGTGCAATCAGATCATGAGTAAAGCCTGGTACAAACGGGTCGAATATCGACCGGATCAGCCAGTTCAATAGAAACCGGCCGATATTGGGCCCATATATACTGCACATCAGCCTGTCCGATAGAAGCCAGCCTACTGTCAAACAGGCATGCTGGAAAACCAGGATCCGATCAGCACTGGCAGCCAATGAATAGTTAGTACAGTGAGTGCCTCCTGAGGTACTCAGTTTTTTTCATTCAGCCTGCTGGCTTGAATAGATAAACAACTGATGGTGTGTACCAGGCATAACAGTTCTTCATAAAATAAGTTAAGGTAGAAAATACAACCTGAACAGACAACATCATCTGATTGATAATGGACTTATAGCCAGATTCAGTAAGACGGGCGCATCTTTAGTTCGGCGTAGCGCATCCCATTTGCACTACGCCAACGTAACTTTATCCACAAAGCACTTGCTCCCTAAGTTACGTTGGCATAGCGCAAATGGCCCGGCATAACCACGCCTAATTCAAAATAGGCAAGTAGTGGGCGTGCTACATGTAAAGTAGCCGTGACACCATGTAAATGAAGGGCCATTGGTATGGCGCATGCCCTCGCATGCTCAGTATCATGTCAATTTTTTTACCTAAGTTACGCCGGGTCAATGCCTGTGACGTGAACGTAACCTACGCACAGCCCCATTCCCATACGACTTACGCAAACAACGTAAAAAATACGCTTGTTCCGACGCCATCTTTTTGGTGGTTTATCTTTACGCCTGAAAAAAGCCTTACGTTTGTTAATAGGCGTATCTAGCTAATTTTAATATTCTAGGCGTAAATCCCCTAGCGGCCAGCGTAAATATGCAGCTAAGATACGACGGCGTTGGAGACTTATGCCGGTCGTATCTTAGCAACAGTTAAGCGTATCTCAGTTTGAGAATATACGCTTAAAGATACGGCGGCACGGATTCAGACTTACGACGGCATATCTACTGATACGCCGTCGTAAGTTTTTGATGAATCCAGCAGTTAGTCTTCTTCACCAAGGAAGGTGGAGAGGGAGAGGGGATGAAAGGAGAAATGGGGGAAGTCTGAGGCGGCGTACACACGATCGGATATATCCGATGAAAACGGTCCGCGGACCATTTCCATCGGATATGTCCGATCGGGAGTTTGATCCGATGGCGTGTACACACCATCGGATCAAATTCCCCGCCGCCGGACGGCGCGGTGACGTAGTGGTGACGCGGCGGTGACGTTGACGCCGCCGTGTCACCGCCACGTCACCGCACCAGGAAGTAAAACACTTCCGCGCATGCGCCGAATCCATTCGGCAGCGGCGCGGCGGCGGTGGGGGCCGACATGTCTGCTGGTAAGTGTACTAACCAGCAGACATGTCGGGCGGACAGATTCCCACCGGATAGATTTCAAAGCATGCTTTGAAATCTGTCGGGTGGAGAAATCTGTCCGCTAGCCCATACACACGAGCGGAGATGTCTGCTGAAACGGTCCATCGGACCGTTTTCAGCGGACATATCCCCTCGTGTGTACGCGGCCTGATAGAAAGGGTGGATGGTAAGAGGGTAAGTGAATTGAAAAGAAATTAACCTCCCTGGCAGTATGATTCTTTCAGATTTTAGGTGCTGAAAGCGGTACCATTATTTGCAAGGAAATTTGGCGTTTTATACTGCAGGCCTGTAATTCTTAGGAATAACTCACTTAAATCTGACCAAACAAGAGTCTAATAGGCATTCCGGGTATGACATTTTTTTTTAAAACAAAATTATAAATTATGATATAATAAATAATTATAAATAATTATAACAAATAATAATATAATTATAATAAAAATTATTCAACTAAAAATCACTGAAATGTGCTCAGTTGCAGAATTGTCGCTGTCATTATTTTTTTTGTTATAACAAATTCCCCCACAAATTGCTATCGTTCAATTCTGCAAGTGATTATAATTTATTATAGCTGTTTTCTAGCTGATCTAAAACCATTTTTGACATAAAGGGACGCTTTTGGTTGCTATGGACAATCTCCAGTTTGCAGGGAGAAAGAACCGTTTTTATTATATAAAAGGACATGCAGGACACTGGGCAGACCACTAGGGACAAAGGAGGTTTGCATTTTTTACATACAGTACTGTAATCTATAAGATTACAGTATACTGTATGTAATGTGTTTGTTTACTTTTTTGAATATGGGGCCGTTCTCTGACCCCGTGCGTCGTAACATCGCAGGGAATGGAGCTCGGCGGCACACGGGGACACTGTGTGAATCGAGCGAGCACCCGCTCGCTCACACAGCTGGGATGCATCACTGGATCCACGGACAAGGTAAGTAAACCATGCCTGTGAAATCTGCGAGGTGAGCCCGAGTCTGACTCGTGGTTACCGATCGCAGCATAAAAATCTAACCCTGAGTCAGACTCGGGAATACCGCCAGGGGGGTTAAGATGAGTGTACAAGCCAAGGTTTACAGAAGTTCGCTTTGTCAAGATTTTAATGGCTTTATTGTTTTTCACATTTATGATTTAAAGTGTCTATAGTGTCTTTAAAACTAAGCACATCAGGGGAGAAGGTGGACCAGTACTACTTTTCTACTTTGGTATGTGGAGGAAAGTGATCAAGCCAAGATGAACGAGGGCAAGGGGTGGGTAAGGTTCTATTTTGTGTTGGAGACCCCAAGACAAGATCAGTTTGTCAAAACTGCCTGCAACAGAGATTCTAACCAGTTGAAATCTTGGTGTGGCACTAAAGTCAGCCTAGCTACACTGCTTTTTAGGCCGCGTACACACGATCGGTCAAAACCGATCAAAACGGACTGAAGGACCGTTTCAACGGTCCAAACCGATCGTGTGTAGGCCCCATCGGTCAGTTATACTTCAGTCAAAAAAAAAGAAGTTGCTTTAAAATTTGACCGATGGACGCCTGACCGATGGGTCAAAACTGATCGTTAGTTTGCAGAAGCATCGGTTAAAAGGCCGCGCATGCTCAGAATCAAGTCGACGCATGCTTGGAAGCATTGAACTTAGTTTTTTAACCAATGGTGTGTAGGCACATCAGACCATCAGTCAGCTTCATCAATGAAAGTTAACCGATGCAAAGGGTCCTTCAGACCGTTCTCATCGGATGGACTGATCGTGTGTACGCGGCCTTAGTCTCTAGCAGTTTCTAATCTATCATGCGTTGGATGCCTAACATGGCTCTAGCCTATACTGGTTAGGGCACCTTGTAGTACTATGTAACAGGGTGACAAATCAGGAGCGTGATTGGGAGACAAGGACATTATCCGGGCACCCTATAACAGTAGGTGCCTGACCAAGGACCTTCATGGCAGGATCTAAACTCAAGAACGACAATTTTATATATTGAAGATTACCAGTTCTTTGATGTGGTGGCAACAAGTCCAAAAAATATTGGTTTGTCTTGCAGAAATGAAGTGCCCTTGTAATTTCCTATGAGATGAGCTGAAAGCAGAAACAATTTTATCTTTCTTCTGTAAACTAATTATCCCCCCACCCACCATGTCATGTAGGTGAATAGAGGAAGACGTGTTTGAACCAAAATATAAACAAAAAAGTCAGTGCTACTACCCATATATTACATGAAAAGCAGAGCTCCTGGGTGCTCGATCCACAGTCACTGGCTGTGTTGAATAATGAGGAAAAAGATGATCCGCACTCCGGTTGTTGCTCTTAAATAATAGACGTATTTATTGACAAGCCACAGTAGACAAACGCAATAGGAAAGGTTGACACGTTTCAGCCTATAGGGCCTTAGTCATGTCATGTTTGAACCATGGCCCTTCATCATAAACACAGTGCATGAGTAAGCCGTTAAGCTTTTTATTTTAAAGCCCAGCTCAATGCAAATAAAACACTCTCTTGCATTGCCCCCCCTACACACACACACACCCTGCAAGGGTTAATTGCTCATTATTTCTAGGGGATTTTGGCTGCTCTATTACTTAACTTGTACCCTACTCTGGCTGCTTCTAGCACTCTCTTTCTTCACCCAAAGTTCCAGTCTGTGGGCAGAGCCTCAGCACCATCACAAAGCTCCTAAACACAACTCCATAAAAGCCTATGTGTCCATATAAAAATAAGCTTTTAGCAGAGTTTAGGAGCTGCTGCATTTAGGTGAGGTTAAATCTCCCTTCTCTGAAAGCAAAAGAATCATGTTCAGAATAGGAATGCTTTTTCCAGGGGGAGAATGCAATTCTTGGCAAAATCGTGGTAAAAACACAGGCCCAGATTCATAGAGAATTAGATTCTCGTAGCGTATCAGAAATACACTACGCCGCCGTTTTTTACCTGGCTCTACGTGGAATCCAGGTAGATTTTGTCCAGTAAACGACGGCGGCGTAGTGTATTTCTCCCGTCACAATCCATCTGCGCGAGTAGGGGGCGTGAAGCATTTAAAATAGGCGCGTTCCAGCGGCGATCGAACTGCGCATGCTCCGTTCGCAAATTTCCCGCCGTGCATTGCGCGAAATCACGTCGTTACGTCGTAGTAGCGTCGTTTACGTACATTCCTATTCCCGAACGAGTTACGTTAAAAGAAAAAAAAAAATTTAAATCGACGCGGGAACGACGGCCATACTTTACATGGGTTACGCACTGTTAGACCAGCAAAAAGCTCCTCTAACATTACGTAGCCAAAAAATGACGTAGGCGATTGCGAAGACCGCTCGTATCTTCGTGGATCGCCGTAAAAACACATTTGCATGTCCCGACGCATCAAAACGACGCAAACTCCTCCCAGCGGCCGCAAAAATATCGCAGCGTAGATCCGAAGGCTTACGAAGACGTAAGCCTCTCGGATCGAAGCCCGAAGCTGCTGTATCATGGTTTGAGGATTCAAACTAGTGATACGGCGCGCAAAATTTGAAATTACTCCTGTCTAACACCAGTTAGACAGGCGTAATTGCTCTGTGAATCTGGGCCACAGTTTTCGAGCTCCCCGTTGTGGTGTTTTACCGTGGCTGTGGTCAGGGTAGGCTAGTGTACATGTAGCCTAAGGCCGCGTACACATGATCGGATATGTCCGCTGAAACTGGTCCGCCGACCAGTTTCAGCGGACATATCCGATCGTGTGTACGACCTAGCGGACAGGTTTTTCCTTCGGACAAATTTAAAAGCATGTTTTGAAATTTGTCCGCTGGAAACCTGTCCGTCTGACATGTCCGCTGGTTAGTACGCCTAACCAGCGGACATAAATCTCCCGCATGCGTCGAATGGATTTGACGCATGCGTGGAAGTATTTTACTTCCTAAAGTGGTGACGTGGCGGCGTCAACGTTACCGCCACGTCACCGCATCCTCAGTCCGAGGGGATTTTCGTCCGATGGTGTGTACACGCCATCGGACCAAAATCCGAGGAGACATGTCCGCTGGAAACAGTCCGTCGGACATGTTTGAGCGGACATGTCTCCTCGTCTGTACGCGGCTTTAGAGGCTGGATTGCAACTGGAGGTGATCATAGAAAGCTATGGTGGACTGGTTGCTGCATTACAGGGACCCTGCTCAGCAAGGAATAAGATAAGTATCTTCTCCTTTACCCTGTACACCAAGACATAGCAAGAACTTAATTCTGGCAGTGTGGGTAGCTGCTAGATCCAGGAAAAAGGTGAGTATTATGACCTTTTGACAGAAATTCTGTATTTAGTCCTACAAAGACAGTGCACAGTCCACATATAGTTTATCTACTGCTTAACTGTAAACAGGAAGCAGGAACTTTATGTAGGAAGAAGTCATAGAGTTTAGTCACAGATGCAGCTAAAAGATTATACACACTGCCATATACTGGTTGATATAGTTGTTGATGAACATGAACAATGTATTCCAACACCTTTATTTTCTACCTCTAGACATAATGAGCAAATAACCCTTGCAGTGCAGAGTGAACTTGCTTCAGCCAACACAAAGGTAAGTATTATCTCCTTTATCCTCAACCCCTAGATATAATGAGAAATGAACCCTTGCAGGGGGGTGTACATGCTGGACCCAGGAATATGGTAACTGTTATCTTGTTTGTACTGTACCCCTAGACATAATGACAAATTATCATTGGTAGTGCAGAGGTTCCTCTACAAATTCACTGCAGGGGAAAATTTTTATTTCCATTGACTTGGACTTTAACTTATTTACGCCACAGTAACCCATATGTGTGGAGGCAAAAAGCTGGGCTTTAACGCTCAGACTCTGCATATTTGCGTCAGTATTATTATTAGTTGTGCCCCTGTGAGGGCTGCTGAAAGATGGCTGACCCCAATGGTTGCCCTAATGTGCCCCCAACGTGATAATGCAACTACACAGAAACCAGACTGTAGTAAAGTAAACAAATATTTTACTCAAGATTCTTGACGCAGATAAGAACAAGAATAACTTAGACAGATATTTTTCAGTGTTAAACTCTTATGCCGCGTACACACGGTCGTTTTTTGCGATGAAAAAAAAACTATGTTTTTTAAAACGTCATTTAAATTGATCGTGTGTGGGCAAAACGTCGTTTTTTGTCTTAAAAAAAACGACCAAAAAAAATTCCAACATGCTTGAATTTTTTGTGTCGTTTTTCAGAATGTTGTCTTTTGTTTCACAAAAAATGATCGTGTGTGGGCAAAACGACGTTTAAAACGACGTTATTAAACCCGCGCATGCCCAGAAGCAAGGTATGAGACGGGAGCTTCAATGGAACAGAGTGCCGTCGAAAGTGTCTTACGTAACCGCGCTTTGCTAGAGCATTTTCAGAAAACGATGGTGTGTATGCAACATCGTTTTTTAAAATGAAGTTTGAAAAACGTTGTTTTGTTTCATGAGATAAAACGAAGTTTTTTACATCACAAAAAGTGATCGTGTGTACACGGCATTACTCTTGGTAAATGTGCAAAGGGTATGCAAGGCAAAGAAATAATTCGAACAATAGTAACCAGTAGGTCCTGAAAGAACCTCTGACCCCAGGTATAAAACGAAAGAGAATGACCTTTCATGTCAGACTGCTCTCTTCAAATTCTGATGCCACAGGCTCAACAAACTTTGTGGCACAATTATAAAACAACAAATTACAAGGAATTCAATACTTACATAGTTACATAGCAGATGAGGTTGAAAAAAGTCCATCAAGTTCAACCTATGTGTTCGATTATAAGTCAGTATTACCTTGTATATCCCTGTATGTTGTGGTCGTTCAGGTGCTTATCTAATAGTTTTTAAAACTATCGATGCCCCCTGCTGAGACCACCGCCTGTGGAAGGGAATGCCACTTCCCAGGGCCATTTGAAGGAATTTGGGGGCCCCAAGCAAAATGGTATTCTATAATTATGGGTCCCCAGTGCCCGGGCCAGGTACCGTGCGGTACAGGAGATTCAGTTTCCTGTGTTCCCCGGCCGGACTGACAGGAAGTGAACACTTCCTGTCAGTCCGGCTGGGAACAGGAAACTGAATCTCCTGTACCATGCGCGGTACAAGGCCAGACTGACAGGACTCCAGGAGGAATGAAGAAGAGCCTGGCCATGCTATAGCCTGGGAAGGGGAAGTTGGGGGCCCCTGGTCAGCTTGGGGCCCCAAGCAATTGTTTGTTTTGCCTGTCCTGTAGCGACAGGCCTGCCACTTCCTTGGTGCTCTTACAGTAAAGACCCCTCTACCTAGTTTAGGTTAAAACTATTTTTTCAAATTTAATGAGAGGCCACGTGTCTTGTTAAACTCCCGTATGCAAAAAAGTTTTATCCAAATTGTGGGGTCACCAGTACGTTATTTGTAAATTAAAATCATATCCTCTCTCAAGCGTCTCTACTCCAGAGGCCTCGTACACACGAGTAAATCTGTCTGCTGGAAACGGTCTGCTAGACCGTTTCAGCAGACAGATTTGATCGTGTGTACGGGCAAACAGACGGATTTGGCCACCCGACAGATTTCAAAGCATGCTTTGAAATCTGTCGGCTGGGAACCCGTCCGCCCGACATGTCTCCTGGTTAGTATGCTAACCAGCAGACATGTCTTCTCGCACACGCGCTGAATGATTTTGACGCATGCGCGGAAGTGTTTTACTTCCTGGTGCCGTGACGTTGCGGCGTCAACGTCACCGCCACGTCACCGACACGTCAGCGCGCTGTCTGCTGGCGGGGATTTGGTTTGCTCATGTGTACACGCGAGCAAACCAAAATGCCAGCAGACAGATCTGTTCAAATCGGTCGGTCCGACCGATTTGAACAGATAGCTTTACTCGCCTGTACAAGGCCAGAGAGAGTAAGTTCAGTGCAACCTTACTTCATAACTAATATCCCCCAGACCCTTTAGCTTTCTTGCCCTTCTTTGTACACGCTCCAATTCCAGTACAATCCTTCCAGAGGACTGATGCCCAGAACTGGACAGCATACTCCAGGGGTGGCCGGACGAGAGTGGGAGAATTATCGATGTATACCTGGAGTTAATCCCTTTTTTAATGCATGCCAATATTCTGTTTGCTTTGTTAGCAGCAGTTCTCCCTTCAGTGTATAGATTACATTCATATTTTTGCCACCAAAAAGCATTATTTTACATTTTTCTACATTAAACCTCATTTGCCATGTAGTTGCCCACCCCATTAATTTTTCCAGATATTTGTGAAAAGTTTCCACATTCTGCAGATAAGTTTGTGCCCTGCTTAGCTTAGTATCATCCGCAAATACAGAGATTTAACTTATCCTCTACGGATTTCTCCCAGCACAGAACCCTGTGGGACCCCACTACCCATTCCGAGCATTCCCCATGTATCACTACCATCTGTAATCGCCCTTGTAGCCAGTTTTAAATCCATGTACTCACCCTATGGTTTATGCCAATGGACCTTATTTTATACAGTAAACATGTATGGGGAAATGTCAAGTGCTTTTACAAAATCCAGATACACCACGTCTATGGGCCATCCTTTATCTGAAGATAGAGCGAATCCAAGTAGTTTCACAACAAAAAAAACGAATCTCATTCCAGTAAGGTAATATTCATAAGGAGAGAGTAGTGGTATTATGACGGTGCTAAAAATAGGTGCTATAGGAATAGAGAGTAATAAAACAGGACTCCAGCACAATGAGCGTAGAGACCTGGTCCAATCTTGAGCTGTTAAATGGGGGCATAAATGGCTTCTTCAGGGGTTAAATGTGGGCATAAATGGCTTCATCAGAAAAAAAAAACAGCTAAAGGGAACAAAAGGAGCCTAATTACTGCTATGTTCACTTTGGAACATAGCAGTGATTAGGCTCCTTTTGTTCGCTTTAGCTGTTTTTTTTCTCTCCCTGCGATTGAGCTTTGGTGCCCCATTTACCGACTCAAGATTGGACCAGGGTTCTACGCCCATTGTGCTGGAGTCCTGTTTTGGTTCCTCATTTCTGGCAGAATTGAGGTGGTTCCTATCTGTAGCGACAGGTCAGCTGTTTTGCCCTTATCTATATGATGTCAATATGCTTTATGTCAATGTAAATATACAGATGTATGTCTGATTTATATTTTGTTACCCTCTATTCCAATAGAGCTGGTTGCTTACTGTCCGGTTATTGTGTAACCCCTGATGAAGCCATTTATGGTGAAATATATTGGGAAATAAAATCTCACTTGACCGTCAGGATACTTTTTTGGGACTTCCAGCAACCCAGAAAAAATATTATTTGTTTGTAACACAATATATGTTTTTAATATTTTTTGCCGTGTGATCTTTATAGAATCGGAAGTGAAGGGGCGCTAAGTAATACAACATCAAATTATGTGTATATATATATACATAGAAAAATGTGCAATCTTTAGAAAAACATATATTAGTATTAAAGTGTCCATATAATGAATCAAACCATAAAACATATAATGAATATAATAAGTCCAAATAGTGCTAAATAATAAGCACCCAATATTATTCTTGATTCAAACAAAAAACATGTGAGTATTGCAGTTCTGGAACCTCCACCATAAATTTGCACCCGGTGAGATCAATAGAAATGGCTCCTTACCAATACTAGTAGACTCTTTTAATTAAAAAAGAAGTCATAAACCGCTTGTGTCAAAAAGATGACTCAGAGTAATCCAGATAGGCACGTTCAGATGATCCAGCATTCATATAAGTAAAAACAGAGGAGCAATCATAGTGAAATACTGTTTATTAAAATAAATTTAAAAGTAACATGCCAAATGGCTGCTTACTCAGGATTGTGCCCTGATCCCGGCACTGAGGCTTAATGGCGTTTTTCGATATCCAATCGAATCCGCAGATTGCGATGTGGTACGGTGCTCCGTCGTGCTGGTGGTCTCACTAGCCGGCGTCCGTCCGTTATACCATCGAAGTGCCGTTACATTCGGAGATAGATCGAAAATCCGTCGCACTACTATTTCGATAGTCGGCGTGCGTTCCACCGTCGGAAAACCAACGGGCCCGGAAATCGGAAGTGGTAGGGAAAAAGCGTAACTGGTTAGCGCCTCGACGTACGTTTCGTTGGTTTACGTCATCAGGAAGCGTGTGATCTTTATAATTCATGATATTTTAAATAAACAATTAAAATCATGGATATGTTACCATTTTTTTAGCACCGTCAAAATCCCACTACTCTCTCCTTCTGCATACCATCCTTTATCTAGATTGCAACTCACTTCCTCATAGAAGCTTAATAGATTGGATTGGCCAAAACAATCCTTCATCAATCCATGCTGATTACTGCTAATGATACAGTTTTCATTACTAAAATCCTGTATGTAGTCCCTTATCCTCCCCTCCAACAGCTTGCATACTATTTATGTTAGGCTAACTGCTCTGTACTTCCCAGGGATGTATTTTGGGTCCTTTTTAAATATTGGTGCTACATTGGCTTTTCTCCAAAACGCTGGTACCATTCTAGTCAGTACTGTCAGTAAAAATTAAGAACAAGGGTCTGGCAATTACTTGACTGAGTTCCCTACGTGCCCTTGGGTGTAATCCACCCGGTCCCGTTGATTTATGTTAAGTTTCCCAAGTTTAATTCAAATTCTGTCCTCTGTTAACCATGAGGGTTCTTCCTGTGATGTGTCATGAGATACTTACAACCCTCATTTTTCCACCTTAATGCATCCTATGCATTAATGCCTGGTCATGAAGGGGGGTAAACCTTCTGGAGGTCAAGTAGTTATACAGAATGTATATTTTTTCACAACAGTTTGTGCAGGGCATTATACCATTGTACAGTTACAATATAATTGTAAGCTCCAATGATCCTCTGATCCCTCCAGTATTGAATTATATTGTAAAAGTACTATCTACCCCGATGTTGTAAAGTGCTGCACAAACTGTTGGCGCTATATATATCTTGTATAATAATAATAATAATAATAATAATAATATGAAAAGAACCAGAGGGCATACCTTCCAACTTTTTGAGATGGGAATGAGGGACACCTACTAGTAAAAGTATGTAGGCATAGGACTCGCCCCCTGTCACACCCCCTTAAAGAAGAATTAACAAAAAAAAGGTTAATTAAACCCATAAGGGCTTTTTTACCCCAACTATTCCTTTAAATTGGGTTTTGAAATTTACAAATGCACCAATTTATAATTTGGATGGAAGGTTTAGAAATGGGAAAAACTTTTTGAAAGATACATAGTGCATTTTATATATAACTTTATAGATCAGACAAAAATGAGGGACAAATGAAAAAGAAAGAGGGACAGAGAGACATTGCAGGGACAGTCCCTGAAAATCAGGGACAGTTGCTATGCCAGAGCGCCCTGCTCATTAGAGCTTACGAACTAAACGTATCAGAAGCTATGTATTTTGTGAACTCTTTCGTAGTGCATTTGAATATATTTAGCCTGATTCTATTTAACTGGGATGAATGAGCAGGTTTTTTTTTTCTGGATCAGTCAAATGACATCATAGAAGGCCTAAAAAGCCTACATGTACACAAAATTCACTTAACAAACCGATCACGCTACATCTGAGTATTGAATTTTCATGAGAAGTTGACAGACACATTCTTTATGAAGACAAAATATGATCTCACCAGATAATATATTCCAATGTTCTAAACCTTTATTTAACAAAACGAGGATGGTACATATAGTGTGAACCTGATAAAATACACATTGATTTAGCTTTTAAACCTAAAGAAATCTTTGTCTGCTTTATAATCCTGTAGCATATTGATAAAGAACTCCTTGTCTGAGGTCTTCCTCCCCCTTGATGATTTATGACTCACATATTATGCATATATTACCAGCTAAAATATCACTAGCACAACACTCTATTAGATGTACAGTAAATATGACATACGGGTCACCATTCAAGAATGAGACATCATCTGGTTTCCAAGGCAGGGACAAGCGGTTCTTCCTTTCTCTCCCTGAGAACACTGGAAGTTTCCTGTGCCGGTATATAATATTAGTTAGCTACAACGCAGAGGATTAATCAATCAAAGTCCCATGTCATTTCACTAGCAAATTGGATCCATCTGTTGGTAGATCACATTGGTTATTTTTGGAAGTAAAAGAATGGATTATATTTGGCTGAGATAAAGCAAATAAAAATGACCTTTCGCAGTTTGTACGGCACGTGCCAAGATAAATTAGGAACTAATGAGCGTAGTTTGTGTTTAAAGGATTTTAATATAATTTACGTTATTAGCAACGCACTTAAAATAGTACACAGAAATCAGTTTGTAAAAACAGGGCAACAGATGTGGGTATTTTTAACATTAATTATCCATTTCATTAACATATGATTTTTGTCAAACCTCATTTAATATAAAAAAATAAAAAAATAAATGCTTGAGTGATTTATACAGATCCAGAATATAGCAGCGATTATACATGTCTGCTTTGTTTAATGTTTTGACTTTAATATGCAGATGCAGGATAATGATTGTCTATCCAAGATTTAATAGAACAGTACGACAGAATAATCTTAGGGTTGAATTTCTAATTACAGCACCCAGGATTGTCAGGTTTTTTTTTTTTCCTTCACCAAAATATAAAGTAGAATTCGCATCCAACATTTTGTTTTGATACTGCGGAAAGAACAAATTTTAATGAGCAACAGATGTTACACTACTTAAATGGAGCTTCATCATTTTGTCAGAGGTAAATATTTCACCTGATCACACCAAGCAGGTTTTTTACTAATAAAAAATATGATATTTTACTGAAATATGCAAAGTTTTAGGAACTTGACATATATTCTCACCTCTTGCTGTTTTATCCCGCACTCTAAAGGATTCAACTCTAGCTTTTGAATATCAAGTTGAGCGGAATAAAAGAAGAACGTCTAATAGTCAGGATTATGGAATTGCGCATATTATAGAAAAAAATATCTGGATAATTAGAAGCAAATAGTGTTACTTAAAAACAAACCTGTAACAATCAAAAATTATAGATGTTAAAGGGGTAGAAGTTTTGGAAAACTCATTTATACTACATTTATTGAGAAAATAAAAAACTCCCTCTGGGAAAACAATGTACATTGCAGGGGTTTTAACAAACTTTGTAGTAGAATCCTACCTTTTATCACTGTTAGGATTTTTTTTTTCCTCAAGACTGATCACATACTTATTCTGAATGTGAGGGTCTGGTTCATTATTATCAGCTGATGCATTATTGTGTTCTAATAAGGAAATTTGCATTGTCTGGACTCCTTTAGAAGTGCTTAATCGTTGGTGTACAAAGAATACCGGTTTCCAGTGGCGGTGAGTCCATAAGGGCGCATGGGCGCTGCCCCCTGTCTCCAGCCAACCCCTCTATGACCAATGAATAGATTCATGCATACCATGAATCTATCCATGGCCGCCGCTGCCACCCCCTATTCAGGCGACCAGACCCTTTTCTGGCGTGGGGCACCTGAATTACAGCAGCGTTTTTTTTAAGCACCTAATTAAAGTCATAAGGCCAGATTCACGAAGACTTAAGACGGGGGTATCAGTAGATACACCGTCATAAGTCCTAATCTGAGCCCACGCAAATTTAAGTGTATGCTCATAATAAGATGCGCTTAAATGTTGCTAAGATACGAGCGGCGTAAGGCACTTACACCGTCGTAGCTTAGTTGCATATTTACGCTGGCCGCTAGGTGCCGTTCACATCGTAAAATATGCAAATGAGCAAATACGCCGATTCCCGAACGTACGCCAGGCCGGCGTAACGTTATGCCTGCTATAGTGAGGCGCAGCCAATGTTAAGTATGGACGTCGGGACAGACGTAATTTATGTCGTTTGCGTAAGTCGATTCAAAATGGAGCTGTGCGTTCGTTACGCTCACGTCGCTTTCATTGACAATTAGCGACGTGATTTGGAGCATGCGCACTGGGATTCAGTCATGGCCGGCGCATGCGCAGTTAGTTCGGTGCGGGGACGCGCTTGATTTAAATACTACACGCCCCCTACCACCGAATTTGAATTCCGCCGGGTCATTAACGCTACGCCGCCTCAACTTTACAGGCAAGTATTTGTGAATAAAGCACTTGCCTGAAAACGTTGCGGCGGCGTAACGTAAATGACATAGGTTACGCCCGCACAAAGATAAGACGGGCTACATAAATCTAGCCCATAGTCTCTAATAGACATTAAAAAAAGGTGACCTGCGAGCGCCATGCTTGGCGCTCGCATTCCACCCAGGTGTGTCAGAAAAGCAAATGAATATTGATTTTCCTAACACGGAAACCGCCTCTCTGCAAATCAGGTGCTCAGGTCTGTTACCCGTCATCTGATTGGCTAAAACGACAGGCGCTGTAATTTGACGCCTATCAGGAGGAGAGGACGGGAGGAGAGGCATGGAGGACACCGCTTGCCACTGCCACCCGCTGCCCCACTGAGACAGGGCAAGTGCCAGGCAGATGGCGAGCGGGCAGGGGGTCACAGTGGCAGCATTCAGTGGCACAGTGGTGAAATTTGATGGCACAGTGGCGGCATTTGATGGCATAGTGGCAGCATTTGATGACACAATGGCAGAATTTGATGGGCACAGTGGCAGCCTTTGATTGGCATAGTGGCTGCAATTAATGGGCACAGTGGTGGAAATTTGATGGGCACAGTGGCTGAAATTGATGGCACAGTGGCTGCGTTTGACGAGCACAGTGAAGCTCCAATTGATGTTTTTTTTTCAGAATTTTTCAGTTTGTTTGGCACCAGCCACCACTGCTGGTTTCAGATGAATATCTCTGGAATTTTATTGTATTACTGTACATCTGCTACCCTGATGTAATTTACTGGCTGTAGATTTTTTTTTTCTTTTTTTTCAGCTTGTTTGTCTTTTTTTTGTACTGCCCTTGATCAGTTTGCCGCCTATGGGATTACATGAGCCCCATGGCATTTTCTACCATTGTGACAGTGTGGGCCAGATTCTCAGCGGCGATACGACAGAGTATCTCAGATACCCTGTCGTATCGCCGTTTTTTTTGCCTCGTATCTATGCGCGTGATGCTTAGCATCACTTTGGCATAGATATGCTTCAACATCCAACAAGTGTAAAACCATTACACTTGCGGATCGTAGTTGTAATGACAACTCCGGCCACTAGGTGGCCTTTACGTTGTTTTCTCATTTGCATATGCAAATGAGGCTAGTACGCCGATTCCCGATCGCTTTTACGCCGCCCCGTCGTCGCATACGTCGTTTTCGTCCGCGTAAGGTTACCCCAGCTTCTATGTGGAGTAACCTTATGAAGTTCCGTCGGATGCCGTCGGGCGCCGTCGGATGCCATGTTAAGTATGGCGTTGCGTCAGCGTCGGCTTTTTCCGTCGCTTACGTCGTTTTACTAACTCGTTCGCGAATAGGGCATTGCGTAAGTGACGATCAAGTCGTTTTGACGTCGGTTTCAACAACGCTTTCCGACATGAGCTGGAGCATGCGCACTGGGCTTTTTCCCCGGCCGGCGCATGCGCAGTTCGTTCGACGCGGGGGCGCGCTTAATTTAAATACAAGCCGCCTCATTTGAATTACGCGGGCTTACGCTGGGCCATTTTCGCTACGCCAACGCAAACAACGGAGCAAATGGTTAGAGAATACGGCACCTGCTCTAGTATGATGCGGCGGCGTAGTGCAAATGGCTTACGATACGCAAGCGAAATTCTATGAGAATCTGGCCCCGTGTGTCTAGTATAACTTATCCAAAGACAAGAGAATCTAGTACTGACCATCGGTCCAACACCACCTCACTCCCCCTCCCCCATCCTTATATTTCTTTACCAACACCACTTCCCTCCAATTTAGAGGGACCTACGGGTGCTTAGACAGACCCAAGAATGTTGCCTCATCCTTAGGTTTAGGCCCGGTCCCTCTCCAAGAAGGACCTGGTGAGGTTATATAACTTGTGACATATTTGAGCTACTGCTGAAACAACGTTATCGACCTTAACCAAGCCAGCTAACATTCTATGTTAAATTTGATGTATCCTATGTTTTGCAGCCTAACTACTGTTCATATTTTTGGTGAAAAATTTGATTGGATCATCTTAATGTATGTACTTTGAATACATTTCTTTGAAATAAAAAAGTAGGGTCCTAAGTAAATACGCAAACCTTGCTTGTAGTGCAAAGTCTGCTTTACGCATGATATTACTGTGTACTAACAGGAAGGCTGCTCCCCAGAGAAAACTCATGAAGAGAGAGACAGAAATATAATCAAACAGAGTTCCCAGGGGTAACCAGAAATAAAGATAAAAATAGAGCATGGAGAAAAGAAAAAGTAAGGGAATACAGAAAGCTCTCAAGGTCAAGACAAGCAAAAAGTCAAAGCCATAAAGTCCAACAGATCAGAGGTTAAGACTAAGCAGTTTCTGGAAGATCAAGAACAGGAAGGGGAAATTCACTAACATGACACAAAAGGTTTACTGATAGAGCAATTTTTTTACTAACATAATCCAAAAATTACTGACAGCCAATTTTTACTGTCACAACACAAACATTTTACTAACAGTAAATGTTTTACTGATAGTTCAAAAAGTTAGCTACAATTAACTTACCAAATATCAATATTTAGCCGCTTGCCGACCAGCCGCCCTCATTATACTGTGTCAGGTGTGCACGGCTGCGCAAATCACCATAGGTGTACATCAGCCACTTTAAGAGCCCTAGGGGGCGCCGGCATGTACTAGTGACACGACGCCGGAGCCACTGCGCGTGGCCGGCGGCCGCAATGTCCCAGCAATCGCTCCAGAGAAAGACAGAGCAGGGATCTATCAATGTAAACAGACAGATCCCTGTTCTGTCAGGGAAGTAGAGAGAGATCTGCTGTTCCCAGTAATCAGGAACAGCGATCTCTGTCTACTTCCTGTCAGTACACTCCCCCACAATTAGAAACACCAAATAAAAAAGATGGAATAGATAATCAAAAAAGAAACACCAAATAAGTGTAAAAAGTGTCCGATCTGGTCGCAGCAATGTCGCAGTCCCGTGTAAAATTGCAGCTTGCTGCCATTACTATTAAAAGAAAAATAATAATACAAATTCCATAAATCTATCCCTTATTTTGTGGATGCTATACATTTTGTACAAACCAATCAAAATAGGCTTATTGCGATGTTTTACCAAAAATATGTAGAAGAATACATATTGGCCTAAACTTATGAAGAAATACTTTTTTTTGGGGGGGGGGATATTTATTATAGCAGAAAGTAAAATATATATATTTTTTATTTGTTTATAGCACAAAAAATAAAAACTGCAGAGGTTATCAAATACCACCAAAATAAAGCTCTATTTGTGGGAAAAAAAGGACATCAATTTTGTTTGGGTACAATGTCGCACGATCGCGCAACTGTCACGCAACTGTCGCTTAAAGCGACGCAGTGCTGTATCACAAAAAAATGGCCTGATCATTAAGGGGGCAAATCCTCCCAGTCCGTATGTGGTTAAGCTACAAACATGTAGCCAATGCAATGTGCTAAATATATAACAAAAGGTAAAAATTATGGGGCAGATTCACAAAGACGTAATATTCCGCTGCGTAATCGAAATACGGTACGCTGCCGTATTTCACCAGACTCTACACCGAATTCAGGTAGTTTTTTTGCGCGTACGCTATTGTTTCGTATTTTTTTTCCGCCGCGCAATCGAAATACGTGATTAGGGGGCGTGAAGCATTTAAATTAAGCGCGTCCCCGCGACGATCGAACTGCGCATGCTCTGTTCAGGAATTTCCCGCCGTGCATTGCGCGAAATCACGTCGTGACGTCATTCGTTGTTTGAGTAGCGGCGTTTACGAACATTCCTATTCCCGGACGACTTACGTTAAAAATAATAAAAGACATCGGAAAACGTTGAAATTCGACGCGGGAACGACGGCCATACTTAACAGGGCTGTCTAATATTAGACCAGCAAAAAGCAGGTATAGTGAAACGGAAAAAAAAGATGACTAAAGGTGCCGTAAGAGATTGCGTTGAAAGTGCGAAATTTTGTGGATTGCAGGCAAAAGCTCATTAGCATACCCTGACGGCGAAAAACAACAGGAAGTCCGCCCAGTGGCCGCAATTTTCTGGCAGCGTAGATCTGAAGGCGTACTAACACGTAATACAGTCGAAATGAAGCCCGCAGGTGTCTTTTCATGGTTTGAGGATTTCGACTAGCGTAAAAACGCCCGTAAGTCGAAATTACTCCAGTCTAACAACATTTACACAGGCGTAATCGCTTTGTGAATCTAGGCCTATATTTCTCCTTTTACATGAAGGCCAGGTTGATATAATCCAGCACAGAGTTCCCCCTTACATTAGAATCTGCAGGGGACCCTGATGTAAAAGAGAACTCTGAGGAGTCCCCCTTTACATCAGGGTCTGTAGAGTTCCTCCTTGCACTGTAAGGGATCACCAGGACAAAATACATAAAAACAAACCCAAAAAATGAACACAATCACCACATATAATGCCGCGTACACACAATAATTTTTCGGCATGAAGAAAAACGACGTTTTAAAAAAAGTCATTTAAAATGATCGTGTGTGGGCTTCACATTGTTTTTCATCTTCTCAAAAAAAAAAAAAAAGCGCATGCTGCATTTTTTCATGTCATTTTAAAAAATTTCGTTTTCCGGGTTGTAAAAAATGATCGTGTGTGGGCTAATACGACATTTTAAACCTGCGCATGCTCAGAAGCAAGTTATGAGATGGGAGCGCCTGATCTGGTAAAACTACAATTCATAATGGAATAAGCACATTCATCACGCTGTAACAGACAAAAAAACGCGAATCGTCTTACTAACAAGGAATCAGCTAAGCAGCCCAAAGGCGAATAGAACTTTCCCTTTGAAGTGCCGTCGTACGTGTTGTACATCACCGCGCTTTGTTCATCATTTTTCATAAACGATGGTGTGTGGGCAACATCGTTTTTAATGATGAAGTTGGAAAAACGTTGTTTTTTGGACATGCTGAAAAACAACTTTTTTTCATGCCGAAAAATGATCGTGTGTACGCGGCATAAGGATTGGCAAGCTGCTATATATTTAATGATTCCTTTTGGGTTTAGATGTGCTTTAACCATTTGGCAACCACACTAAAGCCAAAAGATGGCTACAGCATGGGCATGAAAATGCAAGGAGGGCATCCAGTGAGGTCCTCCTGTCCCCCACCTTTGGCTTGTGGGGGTGTGCTCTGTGATTCCCGAGTCCTCAGGATTCGGCTGATCACAGATCGGGGTAAAGGGCCAATCACAGTGGCCCTTTACCACTGACTGCGTGAGGAGAAAATAAGAAAGCCATTAACTGGCTTCATTTATGCCCCGTACACACGATCAGAATTTCCGATGGAAAAACTCAGACAGACTTTTTCCATCGGAAATTCCCATCGTGTGTATGCCCCATTGGAGAAATTCCATCGGAAGTTTAGATGAATTCCATTGGAGATTACATAGGGAACATGTTCTCTTTTCCTCTGATGGAATTCCGTTGGAATTTCGATGTGAATTTATTCGGACAAATGTCCGATCGTGTGTACAGGGCATAACAGGGACATCGGTCCGTTTAGTGCCCACCAGTGCTGCTAATCAGTGCCCACCAGTGCCGCTAATCCATGCCCACCAGTGCCACATATCAGTGCCCATAAATGCCTTATTATCAGTGTCACTTATCAGTGCTGTCTATTAGTGCCGCCTGCCAGTGTCCATTAGTGACACCTAATAGTGTCACCTAACAGTGCCCATCAGTGTCACCTCAGTGACTATTAGTGCCGCCTATCTGTGCCACCTCTCATTGCCCTTCAGTGCCACCTATTAGTGCCACCCAGCAGTGCAGCCTCATCAGTGCCTCCTGAGCAGTGCCCATCAGTGCCACCTATCAGTACCGATCAGTGCTGCCTCATCATTCCCTCTCAGTGCAGCCTATCAGTGCCCATTAGTGAAGGAGAAACATTACCTGTCTACAAAATGTTATAACAAAAGTTTTTTTTTCTTCAAATTTTTAAGTCTTTTTTTGTTTGTTTAGGAAAAAAATGAAAAACCCAGTGGTGATTAAATGCTACCAAAAGAAAGCTCTATTTATGTGAAAAAAAAATAAATATATAAAAAATTTATTTGGGAACAGTGTTGCATGACCGTGCAATTGTCATCCGAAGTGTGACAGTGCTGGAAGCTGAAAATTGGCCTGGGCAGGAAGGGGGTGAAAGTGCCCGGTAAACAAGTGGTTAATTTCAACTGAAATTCTGGCAGCAGACTTTATTCCCTGACTGTACTGATGGGGAAATTGAGCGATTTGGAGATGATTGGATTTGGAATCGACCCAAGAAAAGAAATTTGCATAATATATAGGCTACTTAGGGGTACAGGGTTGATTTATTAAAGACAAATAGAATGCTCAATTTCCAAATGTGCTCCAGAACTTAGTAAATGAGGCAAAGCTGTGCTGACTGCCATCATCCCAATCATCCAAAATTGCTATTCATTTATTTATTTATTATTTTTCCTTGTACGTGATTGGGTATTTGACTTCAGTAAATCATCCCCTCAATTCCTTGTCAGCTGAAACTTGAAGAAACACCTGGGGCTTACCAGCATTTCAGTATAGTGACTCAGTGAGAAGATACAACAGATATGTCATTTTCTCTGTTATGTAATATAAGAGTGAAAAGCAAAGTAATACAAAGTAGAATGCGTCAGTAGGACCTTTTCACTCAACACAAAATGATTCAAGAGTCAGAAATATTCAACATTAGGCACAAAGAAGCTGCCACTTTTGATGAATTTGTAAGCAAACAAATTGTCCATTACACAGCCGGGAGTTAAAGGGGTTGGAAAACAAAGTTGATGTCAAACAAAGAAAAATAAACAGTATTCCTGACCATGGAGGTTCAACAGAGCACAACCCTCTCTATCACTTGCTCCCCCTAGTGGGCCCTGGCAGTAACAGCTGCTTTTGTCTCAATAACCATCACTTTATGCGAAGGAATACGTTCATGTGATTATTTTCTGACTTGAAAGTGTATCTAAGCCCAAGAGCAAAAAATGTATTATATTGTATTCCTTTATTTTAACCTGGAAACCTGACTATTAACACATTTATTGTCTTAGAGTGGCTCCACCCTATGGGGGAGCCACCATTCGACAGAAGCATTGTGAACCTATGAAGATGGTAGTGTTAGATGTACCAATAATAGAAAGTATTCAGCGCTGGAAAATAAATCAACAGAATGAATGCGATTAAATATGCATGCCAGCACTTAGGGACAAATTCATAAAAATTCCCAAGTGAACCATATAGTGAAAGATAGTGCGGCGCAAAACAAACAACACAACTAAATAAATAAATCATAAATGGAATTCAATACATATGAAATAAAGTGTCCATGTGAAAAAAAAGTCCATAAAGTGTATCCAAAAGTCCAGTCCCAAGAATCCGCAGATAGCGTGATTGAGAAAAACACCCCAAGAGATCCACCACCGTGAGCAAGATGGCCTCTCACCTTAAATTTTCGACCTTTATAAGGTCACATAGCCTTATCAGCAACCCTCAACAGATCATACTGAGACATCCATGGGGAGATACAGTAGGTGACTTTAAGTAGCAGCACAGATCGTGTATCCAGCAATGTAAACAGCAATGGTGACCAGGGCCCTTTAAGGAGGAGCCACACAGGACGTCACCTACGATCGCCACGGACGATATCTACATGTCTGTACAGCTGACACTTGGCGATTCGAGTGTTTTAACATGTGAGTTCATTTTAACGTTTTATTAGCCATTAAAAGGATGTATTTCAGAGAGAACTAGATTCCTTTCTCTTTATTTCCATGTACACAGTGGTTACATTGCTGGTCGCCATTGCTGTGACCTTATAAAGGTCGAAAATTTAAGGTGAGAGGCCATCTTGCTCACGGTGGTGGATCTCTTGGGGTGTCTTTTTCTCAATCACGCTATCTGCGGATTCTTTGGACTGGACTTTTGGATACACTTTATGGACTTTTTTTCACATGGACACTTTATTTCATATGTATTGAATTCCATTTATGATTTATTTATTTAGTTGTTTGTTTTGTGCCACACTATCTTTCACTATAGTGTTAGATGTACCAGCAAATTTCGATTGGACTTGACTAACAAACTAAAACCAAACTCCAACTAACATTTCTTAAAGCAGTAGCAAAGTCCACTATCTGATTTTTTTGGCTACGGGTAAGGTAAGCCAATAATAAGGCTTACCTGGTGCTAAAATGAATATCTCCTAAATGGGCATTGTTTAGGAGATATTCACACTGGATGCAGCCAGTGTCGTCACCGGTGCATGTGCTCTGAAATTCCAGCATACCATGTGGACCTCCAGAGCACTGTGCCGGAACAGAGAGCTCCCGGAACCGAGTGTAATGTCATGGCGCTTCGGCCACTCAAACAGCTAAAGTCTAAGAACCAATTAGGAAGACCGGGGGAAGATGGAAACCCTGTCAGAGGTGACAGCACACCGCTGGAGGGCTTCGTTCTAAGGTAAGCATTCCTGTGACGCATACTAGCACATTATGCAGTTGTCTTAAAGGGAAAAGCTTCTTTTTTTTTTTTAACTGTAGCGGTTTACAACCACCTCAACCACCTTCCTGTACCCAAAAATATTTGATCACCTCTGCGGTTTTTATTTTTTGTGCTATAAAGAGCGACAATTTAGAAAAAATATATATTTTTAACATTTTACTATAATAAATATCCCCAAAATATATAAAAAATGTATGTATTTCTTCCTCAGTTTAGGCCGATACGTATTCTTCTACATATTTTTGATAAAAAAAAATTGCAATAAGTGTTTATTAATTGGTTTGCACAAAAGTTATAGGGCCAGATTCAGGTACATCTGCGTATTATTGGACCGGCGTAGCGCACCGCCTTTACGTTAGACTTGCGCAATGTAGCCGCGTAATCACCCTATTTTCGTAGCTTTTGCGCAGAAAATTGCGCATGCGTAACGTTATTTTAGAGGCGTAAGGCGGAGTAATACAAATTGGGAAGGACGTGGGCGTGTTACATTGAAATGAGCCGTGACCTCATGCAAATGAAGGGCCGGCCGGCTCGCGCATGCGCGCTTGAAGCAGACCATGGTCAGCACCTCTGTGCGCATGCTCACAACTCGGGAACGGAGCAATCAGTGAAATTGGAAGTGGACTAGGGCAACTTAGTGAACTACGCAAACAGCATAAATAGACAGACACAAACGCACTTCCTTTGCAAAAGTACATCCCTTTGTATCCCTTCCTATACAGCAAGGTGCTTTTGTTTATTAGCGTTTGTTTGTTTGTTTGTGACGTGTCTTTGAGATATTTGGGGACTGTTTTGCAGAGTGATTTTTGTCTTTTATGTGTTTTCTTTGTTGTTATTTTGTTTAAATTATATTTTTGCTGGACATTTTTTATTTTTGCTCGTCATTTATTTTATTTTTTTGGTTCTGTTTGTGTATGATTTTGGAATGTGGGGGTGATATTCCTGCGGGAAAAGGGGTGTCACCCTCATTTGTGGTGGAGAAGTGATCCCCAGGTCCGTGTGAATGGTGTATGAATGTACAGTGACATCTCCGTGTGAGCTCCAAACTTTATTTTAATATTACTTCTTAATACTGTGCATTATGACACTGAGCGGACTTCGGGAAAATGGCGGTGTGATCACTTCCGCCGACACCGCGAAAATGGCGGATTGTTGACTTCCGCCGTCGACGCCAGTGACAGAGTTAGAGACGGTACGCATGCCAGTGGTTTGTGAGTGATGGAGAAAAGCTCGGTACGACTAGGGTCATCTCCGTGTGAGCTCCAAACTTTATTTTAATATTACAAACGGAACATAAACTTATTTACTGATGACCAGTCAGAGAAAGCGGGCTCCTAAAAAATGGCGGCTCGGCGACTTCCGCATTTTTACAAAATGGCGGATAGTGTACTTCCACCTAAGTCCTATAAATAGAATCTCTGTACACTCCAGCAGGTTCCCCAGATGAAGGCAGTAGCCGTAACGCGTAGGGATTGACGGACACCTGGAGTGACGTGAGGATCCGGCCTATGCCGTGTGTTTTAAGCTGTTTTTATATATCTTTATGTAAGCAGATAATTTTTAATAAATGTCCCTTGTATGAATATACTTCACTATGGGAGTCTCTCTTTCTCCATTTTTGTTTTCCGAGTTGGTATAGACTTATACTTGTTCTGTGAGGACCCGGATGTCTACCAACCTAACACACCTGGCTTAAAAGTTTTGGAGTTATCAGATGATACTGAATGCAGTTATTTCGTGGCAGTGAGGTGAGAGGCCTGTGAGGCTGTTTTGTTCCACGGAGTGACACCTGCACGAATACTGTGTACACTGGATTTTTCACGGACTGCCGTGTACCTATACTTTATGCACCTTGGCACTTATGCACTTTGGACTTTATTTATTTATTTATTCATTTATTGAGATTTCACAATTATATAAGGCACGTTATATGTATATATATTTATATATTTTTATATATCTCCTACTTGTTTTGGATTTTATTTACTATTGTAGTAGCGCAAGATCACTTATTTTCACTTGACTGTTATTTTGTGTTATGTAAACACTTTTAGGTTTTGCAGCAACTTTTTCACATATTTATATGATCATATTTATATGTTTATATATTTTATATAGCTCACCTACACTATTATTGGTTTATATAGCGCGGAGGATTTCACATATTATTTCTAGTCAGTTACATACCTCACCTTTGCTGCTATAATGGATGTTTTCACATTCGTAGAAAGCAGGAATGTCAATTTAGATGAGATATTTAATCCACAAACCAAAACACGAAATAGTGACCTTGAAAGTCTGATAAAGAAGTTAGGACACCTGATGGAAAAGAAAATTAGCCTATGGTGGGACATCAATACATTTGATAGATATATTAAGGAGGAGATAGTCCCAAGGAGACTGAGATGGGATGTACCCCCTAATGATGGGCTCACAGATAAAGAATCAATGGATGAATGGTACCAATTTTATAATGGAAAAAGTATAGAGGGATTGAGATTTTTAATGAAGCGCAAGCAGAAGAAAATTAGACTTGTAGAGAAACAGATAGATGATATGAAATTAAAACTGGATCCCCATAAAGAAAGTACAGATTTTAATAAATTAGCGACACAGCTAAATAAAGACTTGATTGGAAAAGACTTGGAAGTACAACAACGTAAGATGAAAAAATTCCAAAGGGATATAGCGGACTACAAAGCAGATAATGTGTTCAAATGGCAACAGAAAACAGAACAAACAATACCTGCGTCTACCTATTCAACACCAGAAAAAGAAGTCAGGATAGAGGACCCAACGATACAAGCAGCTCGAATCGAACCAAGATGGGAAGTAATAGAGAGCTCGAATAGACCATACAAGGTCCAACAAGAACAATATAGTAATGGACAGTATGGGAAAAAGACACCAAAGAAACAGTGGAAGAAACCTTTTAAGAAACCTTTTAAAAAACCCTACCATAATGGTCAATATAATGAAAGAAATCAAAGAGAGGATAGAGGACCACCGCAATACTATGAGCAACAAGGGGGTTATAACAGATCCCCGATATATACGCATAATAGGTTTGAGCCTATTAGAAACCACCCGGAGAACTATGGATATGAGCAGCGACAATATCAACAGTACAACCAATATGAACATAACCCACAACGGATTCCTTTTTTAGACCGAGAGAGGAGAGACCTGTCTCCGCGACGGCAACGACAGGAGACATACCGCTCACCAAAGAGGCAACCACAGGGAAACAGAGCAAGCCCCGAACGAAGAGAGGAAACAGAGCGGGCAAGAGAATCCAAGCAAAGAAGAGAATAGTTGGTGAAAATGTTGTCAATATAAGCGGACTCCAGATTAGTGCAGAGGAGTTGGCTGTATTGGACAAAGGCCTGAAACATGCTCCAGCCAGTAATTTAAATAAATTTGAAACATATATAGGAATTCAGAAGTTCATTAGGAAACTGAACATTAAGAAATATTTTCTTAATAACCCCTTTAAACCACGAATAGTGGTAACCAATGAAGAAGGACCAGTACATAGCTCCCTAAGAAATAACTCGGTATACAATCCACATATGACCAATAATCAGCATATTGATGTTTTTAAAAAATTAGTCCTTAGAGACTTGGAGTCCCTGAAAATTCGAAACTACTCTGACCCGATACATATTAAGAAGGGCATACAGTTATTGAAGAAAAGAGATGACATTATTGTACGACCCGCTGACAAGGGCGGTGCGGTGGTGATACAATCAAAGGAACAATACCATAATGAGATCAGCAGACAATTGTCAGACGAGACCACCTATGTGAAAATGCTGGGCAATCCCACCACTAAATACAAAAAAGAATTACAGGCTCTAGTCAATCTAGGCCTGAAGAAGAATGTTTTGAATAAAAAAGAGTCCAAATACTTGATACCAGAAGCCTGTAGAGTGCCAGTCATCTATACCCTACCAAAGATACATAAATCAAAGGAAAACCCACCAGGTCGACCAATAGTCAATGGGATTGATTCCCTGACTGCAAGAATGGGGCAGTATATAGACTTCTTTATACAACCGGCAGTACAGAAGACTAAGGCATTTTTAAGGGATACAAAACAAGTCATACAACTACTTGATTCAGTACCAGTATTAGAGGGTAGAACGCTGCTAGCGAGTGCAGACGTTACCTCGCTGTACACAATAGTGAGACACCATGAGGCATTGGACGCCACGAAATGGCTACTAAGAGAACACAGTAATCTTGTGTGTATACAACGGAAATTTTTAATGAAATGTTTAGAGTTCTGTCTTAAACATAACTTTTTTTGGTACCATCATAGCTATTATAATCAAGCTACAGGAATAGCGATGGGATCCAAATTTGCACCAAGTGTAGCCAATGCCTTTATGGCTAAATGGGAAGAATCGACTATATATACCAATACTCCACCGGAATTGGCATTATATAAAAGATATATAGATGACTTGATTATAATATGGAATGGCAGCAAAGATGCATTGGTGAACTTCCTAAATGGACTTAACGAGAATGATAAGAATATCAAACTCGTATGGAAGATAGATGAGAAGTCAGTTGACTTCCTAGACCTAAATATCAACATAGAAGGAAACAAAATTGTAACGAAAACCTTTTTTAAAAATGTTGACACCAATAGCTATCTGTCCATGGATAGTTGCCATTTCAAACCGTGGCTGTTTAATATCCCGAAAGGACAGTTCGTTAGATTGAAGAGAAACTGCACAAAAACGGAAGACTACATGACTCAAGCAGCATTATTAGGTAAAAGATTCAAGGCTAAGGGTTATGAAGATACACGGATCGATAACCAAATTAGAGAGGTGAAGAGTATGGATAGGGACAACATGCTGAAAGATAAATGCGAAAGGGGAAATAAGACACAACAAGTGGCCCCGAGCCTGATTCTGAATTATAACACGCAACATAAGGATGTGGCAAAAGTGATAGGGAGGCACTGGCATATCCTAAAAAATGATAAGGATCTACAGAGTATTCTACCGGAGAAACCCAGAATCCTCTATAAGAGAGCACCGACATTGAGCACCGGATTTAATAGTTAAATCGGTGATTGAACCTCCCCTGAAAAGCAAATTCTCGTTTTTCACAGGGAAAGGTTTCTACCCATGTAGGAATTGCTTTGCGTGTAAACATGCACAGAGGTTTCAAGGAAAGAGGATGGAATTCTTGTCTACGAATACAGGGAATGTACATAAGATTAGGGAATACATTGGTTGCCACACGGAGGGAGTGGTGTATGTACTCCAATGTAGCTGCAAATTGCAATATGTTGGAAGGACAAAACGAGCATTAAAGGTCAGGGTCAAAGAACATGTCCAGAAAATTATAAAGGGGTGTACGAAACATAATGTATCTAGACATTTTAAACAGGTACATAATAAAGACCCCACTCAACTACAGTTCTGGGGGATAGATAGATATAACCCATCATGGAGAGGAAGTCATAAGATTAGAACAATTAGCCAGATGGAATCCAAATGGATACATACTATGAATACACTGACACCAGGAGGCCTGAACGTGGAGTTTGACCTCAACTGTTTTTTAAGCAATTGTTAATGTTTTATGTACTATGAATGTCTTTTAATTCTAGTGTGAGGTTATCCTATAGATACTTATGAACTGTTTACTCCGGGTGATGTAACACGTCCCTCCAGGTGGACGTTATATCTATAATTACGACAATGGAACATTGATTTTCATATTGAGATACTTGTATTTCTGCCACCCTGTATTGAAGATGGGTGTTCCAGAAATATACTTGTGTATTTCTCATGTATGCACAAGTACATAGCTCAATATTATCCTAAGGGTCTTATTTATTTAGATATTTTTTCCATATTAAAGGTTTTTTACTTGTCAATTTTAAAGTTTATTATATGGACCTAATATCCGTTTTTGATGGATATAACATAATGGGTAGATGCAATTATTGATGCACGGAAGCGTAACTTTAATATGGGCACAATAGAGTAGACGCCACCAGATCACCTGGTATTTAGTCCAGAATGATCTACACTGGCCGGTAGATTAATGGGTACTATTATATACAATAATACCATAGCGACTGATACTGCGAGCTAATGAATAACTTTATTTGGTTATGAATGGTCTCCAAGAAAATGGCGGAGCGACGACTTCCGCCGGCATTAAGTAAATGGTGGATTGTTTACTTCTTAATACTGTGCATTATGACACTGAGCGGACTTCGGGAAAATGGCGGCGTGATCACTTCCGCCGACACCGCGAAAATGGCGGATTGTTTACTTCCGCCGTCGACGCCAGTGACAGAGTTAGAGACGGTACGCATGCCAGTGGTTTGTGAGTGATGGAGAAAGGCTCGGTACGACTAGGGTCATCTCCGTGTGAGCTCCAAACTTTATTTTAATATTACTTCTTAATACTGTGCATTATGACACTGAGCGGACTTCGGGAAAATGGCGGTGTGATCACTTCCGCCGACACCGCGAAAATGGCGGATTGTTGACTTCCGCCGTCGACGCCAGTGACAGAGTTAGAGACGGTACGCATGCCAGTGGTTTGTGAGTGATGGAGAAAGGCTCGGTACGACTAGGGTCATCTCCGTGTGAGCTCCAAACTTTATTTTAATATTACAAACGGAACATAAACTTATTTACTGATGACCAGTCAGAGAAAGCGGGCTCCTAAAAAATGGCGGCTCGGCGACTTCCGCATTTTTACAAAATGGCGGATAGTGTACTTCCACCTAAGTCCTATAAATAGAATCTCTGTACACTCCAGCAGGTTCCCCAGATGAAGGCAGTAGCCGTAACGCGTAGGGATTGACGGACACCTGGAGTGACGTGAGGATCCGGCCTATGCCGTGTGTTTTAAGCTGTTTTTATATATCTTTATGTAAGCAGATAATTTTTAATAAATGTCCCTTGTATGAATATACTTCACTATGGGAGTCTCTCTTTCTCCATTTTTGTTTTCCGAGTTGGTATAGTCTTATACTTGTTCTGTGAGGACCCGGATGTCTACCAACCTAACACACCTGGCTTAAAAGTTTTGGAGTTATCAGATGATACTGAATGCAGTTATTTCGTGGCAGTGAGGTGAGAGGCCTGTGAGGCTGTTTTGTTCCACGGAGTGACACCTGCACGAATACTGTGTACACTGGATTTTTCACGGACTGCCGTGTACCTATACTTTATGCACCTTGGCACTTATGCACTTTGGACTTTATTTATTTATTTATTCATTTATTGAGATTTCACAATTATATAAGGCACGTTATATGTATATATATTTATATATTTTTATATATCTCCTACTTGTTTTGGATTTTATTTACTATTGTAGTAGCGCAAGATCACTTATTTTCACATAATTGGAGCCGTGGCATGGCGTTGCTGCTCACAAGTCCTGCATGGTGGGCTTGTGCCAATCCAATGTGATGAGGATGTGGGGTGTGTGTGCTAGGGACCACAGTGGTGTGCATGCATGCATTCTCATTGTGCCTTGATTAATGTGTGTGTTTAACGTGCAAAGATGCATATGTGAGCTGGCATGAGATGGGGTCATGAGATGGGGTCCCAGTGCATATGCAGAGTCACCTTCAAGGGAAAAGACAGGAGGATGTTAGTAGTGCATGTGCCCCTTGTGATGTGTGCATCATGGGGGGGGGCAGTCATGCCTGCCACCAGGCCCGGAGTGGCCAATCGGGAGAACCGGGAGAATTCCCGGTGGGCTGGTCGAGTTATGGGCCGGTAAAATACCGGTGAAATATGCCTCTTGCGTTCCAGGCGCGGACCGATGACATCACTCGGCGCCGCGGGATCAGATTGGCTGCTGGTTTCAGCACAATCCGTCAGTACATACTGCGCATGTGCTGTTTCCGGCTGGAGCCGACAGAGACCGACAGTCTGTGAAGTTTCTTGTACCCTCCCCCTGTCTCTCAGCGCGCCTTATTCAAGTTCCTCACAGGAGATGCTGAGAGGGGGAGGAGTGGAGCCATGCAGCCTGCATAGCCTCCACTCCTGTATGACCACCTCATGTGTCAGGCTGTGGCACTACAAATCCCAGCATGCCAGGGGAGGCAGCAGCAGCAGCAATATCACAGATCAGGCTGGTTTTGTAGATAAAGTGCTGGTGTTGTATAGTGTGTGTTTTTATAAAATGTATGATAATTCCATATTTGATTATTACGCTTGATGGTCTTAAGGTGTTCATATTTTTCTGTAAGTAGTGAGCAAATTTGGTGTGGAAGCGCATTGGAGTATTTTTATTTGTATATAATGGAAAGACAGTGGAGTGATGGGGGAGGGATGTTGACAGAGAGATGGAAAGAGTGAGGAGTGAGTTGGGGTTCTTTCACACTTTTAGCAAGTAGGTAGGTAGTTGGGAGAATACTGTGAATGAATGAATGAATGAGAACTTATATAGCGCGGCACATGCGAACTGAATCGCCTCTGGGCGCTTGTTGTTCCTGTCTCCTTTGATATCAAAAGAGAAAAGTCTTGACCTTTTTCCTAAATGCTAGGTGGTTCTCCTCCAACCGAATGCTGGTTGGTAAAGCGTTCCATAGTCTGGGACCTTGGATCGCAAATCTTCTTTCTCCTTTGGACTTGAAGTTGGCTTTCGGAACCTGGAGCAGGTTCTGATTCGTGGATCGCAAAACGCGATTTGGATTATGCGCTTTTATTAATTCGCATAAGTAAAGGGGGGCATTCTCATGGACACATCTATGCGTAAGACAGAGGGCTTTAAAAGCGATTCTGTCTTTAACTGGCAGCCAATGAAGGGCTCTCAGTGAAGGTGAGATGGATTCCCAGGGTTTTTTCCCAGTCACAAGTCTGGCGGCCGTATTCTGAACGACTTGCAGACGAGCGATTTGGTATTTGGGGAGACCGAGGTAAAGGGCATTTGCATAATCCAACCTGGAGTTTACAATAGCTCCCACCACGACCGCTAGATCTTCTTTAGGGATGAACGGAGTGAGTCTGCGTAGTAGGCGCAGTAGATGGTGAGATCCGCTGACCACTGACCCTATTTGTGCGTCCATTGTCATAAAGGAGTCAAAAATGACCCCTAGGCTTTTGACTTTGGCGCTAGGGGTGATGAGCTTGCCCAAAATAGGTGGGGGAGACCACGCTGTTGAGGGTTGATTCCTTCGCTTGGCGTGAAACAGAAGAAGTTCTGTTTTCGCTCCATTGAGTTTAAGATAACTCTTTGTCATCCAGTCCTCTATCAAAGAGAGACATGTCTCTAGATTGAGGTGGTGATCCTGTCTATTGCAGATGCGGAAATACAGTTGCGTGTCATCTGCATAAGAGTGATAAAGCAGATTTTGGCTGCTAATAATCTCAAAAAGAGGACGAAGGTAGATGTTGAATAGCACTGGTGACAGAGGCGATCCTTGAGGGACTCCGCATGTTACTGTGCGTTTTTCAGACGTAAAAGGTCCTAGCTTCACTGTTTGCGATCGGTTTTCCAAAAAAGAGGAGAACCAAGATAAATCGCCTTCTGCGACCCTGGCTACTTCAGAAAGCCGAGTCAGTAACAGATTGTGGTCTACAGTGTCAAAAGCTGCACTTAGGTCCAACAGAACCAGGAGACAAGATTCTCCTTCGTCTGCGGCCTTGAGAACATCGTCCCATACTTTCAGTAATGCTGTTTCCGTCCCATGTCCGGGACGGAAGCCTGATTGCAATGGGTCAAGTAGCTTGTAGGTATCTAGATGCAGTTGCAGCTGTTGTACCACTACTTTTTCCATTATCTTAGAGAATACGTTGAGGCTTGTTATGGGACGGCGGTGGAGTGGGTCCTTGGGGTCCAGGGAGGGTTTCTTCAGGATGGGTTGGATTACACCCTCTTTCAACTGTGAGGGCACTATGCCTTCCAAGAAAGACTGGTTGATAAGCTGCGTGATGGGAGGAGCCAGGATGTCGGCGCATTCCTTCAGCAGTTTTGTGGGGATAATGTCATTTGGCGCTGCGCCATTGCGCAGAGTACAAATGACATTCTTAGTGGACTCGATGGAGATGGGTTCCAGGGTGAACTTTCCTGATATCGGAGAATTACTATGGGTGCTGTGTGAGAGGCTACAGGGGGGGCTGAGGGGAGAAAAATTTTGCTGAATGCTTTCACGGATTGCCTCGATTTTATTAACAAAATAATCCGATAGCTCATTGCAAAATTCTTGTGTGTCCGAACTGGGGGCTTCAATGCATCCTGGTTTCATGGTCTGGGTGACCATCTTGAAGAGTTCGCGGGGGCGGTTTTGGGCACCGTTGATAGCCTCCGAAAAATAATTCTTCTTGGCTTGGAAAATTCCTTTGTGGTATTTTCTTGTTGTCGCCTTGTAGATGGATAGGTTTAGCTCAGAAGAACATCTTTTCCAGGCAGATTCTGCCCTTCTGCGTTCTTGCTTCAGTAACGACAGCTGGTTGTTAAACCAGCTGCGGTTGTTTTTCCGAATGCGGGTTATTCGTTTCGGCGCTACCAAGTCGGCTGACTGTAGCATGGCCGAGTTTATGGCTTTCAATGTTTCAACGGCCGTTTGATGCGGCTGGGTTGTTTCTATTTTTTTCCATAAAGTCGTTTTGAAGAGTTCCGAGTGGAGCTTCTTCTGACATCTAGTCCAGTGTGTTGCCACTGGATTCGATGTTTTTGTTGCGGGGGGGATGGTGGAAATACTGAATATAATTGCCTGGTGGTCTGTCCATGGCAATTTTTCATTTTCCCTAATTTTTATTTCCAGAGCTTGTCTGAAAATAAGATCAAGTGTGTGACCTGAAGCATGTGTAGGCCCACATACTAGTTGCTGCAATCCTAATCCTTCCAGGTGGTCGATACAGGCGTCGGCAATGGGGTCTTGTGAGGAATTGGCCCAGAGATTGAAATCCCCTAACAGCAACAGGTGTTTGCTGTTGAGGGTATAAGTGGAGAAGAAATCCGTCCATGATGAGAGCAGCTGCGATTTTGGGCCGGGTGGCCTATAGCAGAGCAGAATGTGGACGGTCTCCTTTGAACTTGCTTGCAGTTGCAGAGTAAGGGTTTCCATGAATGGAAGAGGGTTTTGGCGGACTGGTTTGGTGATCGTAAGATGAGTCTTGTGGATCACCGCCAGGCCGCCTCCTCTTTGCCCTATTCTGTTTTCCGTTATGATACGGTAATTTTCTGGCACCAATTCTCCTAGAATGGTGTTACAGTCGGCTGTGAGCCAGCTCTCTGTAATAAAAAGACAGTCTAGATCCTTTTGTTGAATGAAGTCGCGGATTTCTAGTCGGTGTTTTACTGCCGATCTAGTATTGATCAGAGCACATGATATGTGCTTGACCTGGGGTAAATGTCTGAAATGTCTAACCGTCGATCTATGATTGGTTCTCCATAGTCGCTCAGTTCTTAGGGCCTTTCTGGTGATGGCTGGCAGTATTGCGGCGCATTGCCTCAAACTCCAAATGGTCTCGGCAGAATATTGCCTACATGCCATGTTCGCCAATACACCAGGGGGGGGAGGGGGGGATTTTAGGGCAGTGGGGAGAGGAATTGGCTAAACTCCTCTCTCCTGGCTTGGTCCAGAGGAAGGCAAAAAACCCTGGCGGCGCTCGGCCAATATGCTCCGGCAGGGAAAAAATTCCTTCCTGACCCCTGTAAGAGGCGATCGGGTAACCCCTGGATCAAGTTGTAGTGGTGATTAAGATTTGGGGCTGGGTGCAGCAAAAATGGCCTGCCGATCGGTAGCAGGATCCAGACTGGTAAAGCTTCCAGATTGGGTGGATCGGTGCTACTATTTGGGGCCAGGATTACTAGACCGGGGTGTGAGGTAACTTTCCTGGGGGTATGGGGTGGGGTTCAAGTCCGTTTTCGGACTTTGGTGGCGGTTGGAGGGGGTGAGAAGCGGCGCGCCACTAGGCCGCGGGTGAAGCCGCGGCCTTTCCTAAATTGCGGCTGCCGCGATTGTTTCCAGGCCGGCGCGGATGTATCGAAAAACGCCGGCCTGGAAGCCAGAAATGCCAGAAATGGCTGAAAATTGCCAAGGATTGCAGGGCAGGTGGCGGATGGGTAGTGAGGGGGTATAGGAGGGGAGATGTGGATAGGGAGATAGCAGGGGCTTTTAAGTGGCAGCAGCTGCTGTCCTCAAAAGGACGGCCGTCTGCAGCCTCAGTGAAAGGCTTACCTGCTGGAGAAGGGTGACGGAGGGAAGCCAGGGGGGTCAGGTGAAGCAGGGGGAAGCCAAGCGGTGGATTGCAGGAGGAATGGAGGGATAGTGCAGGCTTGCCTAGCAGTGTCTGTCACCGTCTGCCTGTCTGGTTTCTGGCAGGTGGGGGCTCCAGAGGGAGAGAGAAACCAGGGGATCCAGGGGCGGCTCGAGGTCGGAGCGGATCTGACAGTGGAGGCTGATGCTGGGGGAGGAAAACCCTGCCTATCTGGCTCCAGGAGCCGTACGTCCTACTCTTAGGACGCACGCCGATTACTACTGGAGTCAGTTCAAGCCCTGGGGAGGAGTCACTCTTTCAGACTCAATCCTGGAGAGCAGGAGAATAGGTGTGTTCTGAGATGTGCCATCAAACGCAGCCACTGTGCCATGCCATCAAACGCAGCCACTGTGCCATGCCATCAAACGCAGCCACTGTGCCATGCCATCAAACGCAGCCACTGTGCCATGCCATCAAACGCAGCCACTGTGCCATGCCATCAAACGCAGCCACTGTGCCATGCCATCAAACGCAGCCACTGTGCCATCAATTCGCCCCACTGTGCCATGCCATTAAATGCAGTCACTGTGCCATGCCATTAAATGCAGCCACTGTGCCATCAATTGTCACCACTGTGCCATGCCATCAAATGCAGCCACTGTGCCATCAATTGTCACCACTGTGCCATGCCAAACGCAGCTACTGTGCCATCAATTGTCACCACTGTGCCATGCCATTAAACGCAGCCACTGTGCCATGCCATTAAACGCAGCCACTGTGCCATGCAACGCAGCCACTGTGCCATGCCATTAAACGCAGCCACTGTGCAATCAATTGTCACCACTGTGCGCTTTAATGGTCGCCACTGTGCCAATTATCCCCACTGTGCCTCTTGCCCTCACTGTGCCCTTTAATTGTTGCCACTGTGCCTATTCATCCCGCTGTGGCTATTGTCACCACTGACTGTGCCCATTGATGTTGCCGCTGTGCCCTGTAAAGTGCTCTTCCCCCGCCCGGCACTTACCTTTACTGGAGTGAGGCATCCACGTCCCACGATGTCTTCTCCCGCCCTCGATGACTGACAGGCGTCTCAGCCAATCAGGTTACCGGTAGCCAGAACCGGCCAACCTGATTGGCTGAGACGCCTGTCAGTCTTATCCAAGGAGCATACAGCGTAAGCTTCCGGGACCCGAGGGCTGTACTGGGAAAGCCTATCAGAGCCGCTGGCTCTGAAAGACACTTCCGTACAGCCAACCAGCTGCCGTTATTCAGATGGCCGGACATAAGCGTCGACCATCTGAATAACAGCGGCGATAATAACATAGATTCGTGCAGTGCATGAATCTATATTATTAGATCAGTGGCGGTGAGAGCCAGAGGGGGCGGCACTCCAGCGCCCTCTATGGACGAACTGCCACTGGTCGGGAACTAAAGTGGGCTGGTCTAAGGCATGAAACTCCAGGGCTGAAAATGAGTCCCACTCCGGCCCTGCCTGCCACCCATGTCACTCACCAACCAGCCAGCTGTCCCCATACATGTTCTGTTCGAAATCTGTGAGGATGGGGCTATGATTGTATATGTAGCTGTCATGGGTGTCATGGGTAGTGCCATGTGTTGGGCTGCTGATGTCCTCCTGCAAGGTTGTGGTTAATTCCATGATGGCATGAGGGGTGAATCTAAAGATGCGAGACACCTCAGAATCACTCATGCCATAGATGTCTATGCGTGTGTGATATATCCTCTCCCGTGAAGAGTGAAGAGTGAAGAGTGAGGGGCTTGTATCAGATAAGAATATTGTATTAGATTAGATTAAATTGTAAAGTTTATATAAGCAAAAAAAAAAACATCTCCTGTGCCCTCCTTAGTGCCCTCCTCAGTGCCCTCCTCCGTGCCCTCATCCTTCTTTGTTCATCTAAAGTCAGTAGTATAGCTATGCGCGACGATGCCCCTGGCATGTTGGCATACAGATTGTTGTGCAACACGTGTGACTGCTGAACTCCTCACTAACGGTGTTGCTTTATCTGACATGTAGACTTTCTTTCTCTTTTTAGACCAGCTTTTATATGGTCTAATTTTAGACAGGACATTTTGCTGTTACGCACACTGCGTAGCCTGCGCTGCCCCAACGTTCTTTTGTGGATCCCCGTAAGTCCCTCATTAGCATATTTGACTAGCAAATCAATGGTCTGTCTAGCGCAGTTAGATGCGCCTGTCTAACGAAATTACGCTGGACAAAAAAAAGTAGATTTCTTGCGTATCTCGTTTTGGGGATGCCGTGCATCGAAACGCACGCGCACATTTCGACTTACGCACGCGCATCTCCTGTTGCGCAGGCGTAATCGCTCTGTGAATCTGGGCCATAGCGTCTACAAAATAAGGGATAGATTTATAGCATTTTTATTATAATTTTTTTTATTAGTAGTAATGGCGGCGATTTCTATCACGAAATGCGACATTGCGGCAGACAGATCGGACACTTTTGACACATTTTTGGGACTATTGTCATTTATACAGCGATCAGTGCTATAAACATGCACTGATTACTGTATAAATGTCACTGGCAGGGAAGGGGTAAACACAGTTGTCCCTCACTGTGTTCTAAATGTGTGGGGATGGGACTAAATAGGAGAGATGACAGATCCTTGTTTCTACTTTGTTGAAACACACAATCTGTCTCCTCTCCTCTGACAGCACAGGGATTTGTGTGTGTTTACACACACAAATCCCTGTGCTGGCTCTCGAGCACGAGTTGTGCGTGGCCAGTGGCGATCACGCCGGCAGGCAATGCGTATTTGGTTCCCCTCTCTTAAAGGGCCCGAAGTATGGGTACGTGATTTTGCGCACCTGTGCCACTTTGCCGATGTATATCGGCGTGAGTCGGTGGGCAAGTGGTTAATAGTGTTGCTCACGAATATTCGAATTGCGAATATTCGCTACGAATATTGCATATTCGAGTATTCGCGAATATCGCGAATATCGCGGCGAATATTCGCTATTTCGAATATTCGAATGTTTTAAAAAATTTTTTGGAACAGATCACATCCTAGAGATCCCCATCGACGTCTAAAAGCATTGCTGGTATGATTAGAGACCTTGGGCCGAGTAGCTGCAGCGCTCATTTTATATTGCCGAAAAATCGCAATGCGATTATTCGGCAAATAGCGATATCGCGCGATTATTTTATATTGTAATATATCACGAATATTCTGAGCCAATCAGAGTACTCCATTCCGCATTTCTCGAAATTTCGAAATTATTTTGTATTGTAATATATCACAAATATTCTGAGCCAATCAGAGTGCTCCTTCCGCATTTGCCGAATATTCGCAATTATTGTGTATTGTAATATATCACGAATATTCTGAGCCAATCAGAGTGCTCCTTCCGCATTTGCCGAATATTCGCAATTATTGTGTATTGTAATATATCACGAATATTCTGAGCCAATCAGAGTGCTCCTTCCGCATTTGCCGAATATTCGCAATTATTGTGTATTGTAATATATCACGAATATTCTGAGCCAATCAGAGTGCTCCTTCCGCATTTGCCGAATATTCGCAATTATTGTGTATTGTAATATATCACGAATATTCTGAGCCAATCAGAGTGCTCCTTCCGCATTTCTCGAATATTCGCAATTATTTTATATTGTAATATATCACGAATATTCTGAGCCAATCAGAGTGCTCCTTCCGCATTTCTCGAATATTCGCAATTATTTTATATTGTAATATATCACGAATATTCTGTGCCAATCAGAGTGCTCCATTCCGCATTTCTCGAATATTCGCAATTCGCATGCGCAATTCGCAATCGCAATTCGCATTCGCGATAGCGAAAATTCGCAATAATTTCATTTCGAAAATATATCACGAATATTCGTATTTAGCGAATATCTGTCGAATATTCGACTATATATTCGAGATATATCGCGAATACGAATATGGCATATTCTGCTCAACACTAGTGGTTAAGCAGTTAGAGTAACAGGTTTTTTTTCTTGTATAAAGGTTTTCTTGATAAAGGTTTTACATAAATGAATACAAACTAACCAACGTAAGCACTCCTGTCAGTGGTAAATAATTTGTCTCAACATTCTTAGGCTATGTTCACACTGGTATTAAGAGCAGGCGTTAAAAAGGCTCCTCAAATGTTTGTTGATTTACTGTAATGGAATAGGCATTTGTGAAGCAGTTTTAAAGCTTGTCATATACTTCAAAACTGCCCATAGGGCGTTAGGGAGCATTTTTAACTCCTCATTAAGGCTACTTTCACACCGAGGCGTTGTGCCGCCGGCGGTAAAACGCTGCTATTTTTAGCGGCGCTTTACCGTAGTTTTGTGGCGCTATTTCGCTGCTAGCAGGGTGCTTCCAAACCGAAAAAGTGTTAAAAACCGCCGGCGCCGCTGTCCATTGATTTCAATGGGCAGGGTCGGTTTAGGAGCGGTGTATACACCACTCTTACAGCACCTCAAAGATGCCGCTGACAGAACATTTTTGAGCGTCCTGCCAGGGCACCACTCCAGTGTGAAAGCCCTCTGGATTTAACACTGGAGTGAGAGGAGCGACTCTTTCAGGGCGCTTTGCAGGCATTATTTTTAGCGCTAAAGTGCCTGAAAGTGCCTCAGTGTGAAAGTAGCCTTATGCTTGTAAAATTCCTGTCTAATGTCCATACTAAAGCCTGTCTGACGCCCATATTAATGCCATGCAAACCCTATAGGAGTGTTTGTAGAGCATTAGAAATGTAGACAAGTGTGAACAAGCCCTTACTTCCAGTTTTGCTGAACTGCTTGGTCTGTTGAAAGAAGTTGAAAAATAACAGACTTTCTGGCTGAATCACCAGGAAAAAAAAAAAACAAGCCTAAAAAAGGAACCCAGCCACCACATTCATGCCGCGTACACACAATCATTTTTCGGCATTAAAAAAAAAGTTGTTTTTCAGCATGTAGAAAAAACTATGTTTTTCCAACTTCATCATTAAAAACGATGTTGCCCACACACCATCGTTTTTAAAAAAATGATGAGCTAAGCGCGGTGACATACAACACGTACAACGGCAGTCTAAAGTGGAAGTTCCATTTAAGCTCCCGTCTCCTAACTTGCTTCTGAGCATGTGCGGGTTTAAAACGTCATTTTAGCCCACACACGATCATTTTTTACAACCCGAAAAACAACATTTTTAAAAACGACGTTAAAAAATGCAGCATGCTCAAATTTTTTTTTTCTCGTTTTTCAGAAGATGAAAAACGATGTGAAGACCACACACGATTATTTTAAATGACGTTTTTAAAAACGTTTTTTTTTTCATACCGAAAAACGATCGTGTGTACGGGGCATAGGAGCTTGTTAAACTGTAATATGCCAATTGTTTCCTTTTAGGTTTAGATGTGGTTTTATCTCAATTGAAATTCTGGCAGCAGACTCTATTACCTGCACCCTCCCCAGACAGACTTCTGCCCTGTCCAACAGGCCCCTAATAGCAGATGACCTCTGATCTTACGAAAAGATATCAAAAGCAACAGATAACCTACTGGGCAAATCTTAATGAATAAATTGAAGAGGGAATATAAACATTCCTGATCCAGGGTCAATGTTCTACAAATTCCCAGGCTTGTTTTACCTTTACCCACATCTAGTATTGCTTTTATATGTGATGATGATAATAATATTTAATTCAATGAGCTAAGCCTAGGATAATGATCAGGAGAAAAGATTGTGTCTAAAATGTTCTCTGCTAGTATTGCATTAAAAAAAAAGGTCCATGAAAATTGAAGCATGCCATAAAAGAAAAACAAGTTAACATACTGGCACTTTGTACACGTATAATGAAGCATTGATAGGACACCACCATGTCTAAAATATTTGTGGTAGCGTTTGCCTTAGGCTGCATTCACACCTAGGCAACAAGTAACGCAGCGTACGCGGCTTATTTTGCCGCGATTCGATTAACTTTTTTTTTTTTTTAACAAATCCTTTCCATTGCTGTCTATGGCCGAACGCCAATGCCGCCTGAAAAAAAGGGTCCGGGACTTTTTTTCTGGCGGCAGGCGTACAGCGTTTCGGCGTTCGGCGTGAGATGTGAACCATCTCGTAGACAGCAATGGAAATTCGCCCCTCCAGCGTATCGAGCGTCGGGCGTTTTGTCGCCAAGGTGTGAATGCAGCATTACATTTCACTAGTTTTCTAGTCATCCAAGTGGTTTGGGTGTGGTGTGGCCATAAGACTCTTTATAGTTCAGAAAACATGAAACAATCTCTCCTTGCTCTCGTATTGTGGCATTGGTAAAGACACAGATCTGCCAGATATAATTCCTCTTCTGGCCACATATTGGCACCAAAGTTAGTAAAATAGATTAGGACCAGCGCTGTATTCTGGCCTAGGCCAACAAGACCCAGGCCTAGGGCAGCACTTTGCAGGGGGGCAGCACAGAAAGGGTCCTCGCCGCCTTGTGCTACACTGTTAGTGAAATGACAGTCTTATGGGCCGGACTGGGTTCAGAGGCAAATTAGTCCAGCGCCCCCATAAAGCGGCCACACTGCTTCCGGTATGCGGGTGGCCGGCATTCCGCAACTGTGTGTGGGGAGGGGGACGGGGACGCTGCTTCTAATTTTGACTGTCCTCTCATCCTGGACCACAAACCTTTCTCACTATGCTATATGTTTTCTGCTACATCATTGGCATGGTTATATCTTCTTAGTCCTTTCCGTAAAATTATCAGAAATTTGTGCTTAAAGTAAAACTATAGGCAGCACTTTTTTTTTCATTTTGGATTAAGGGATGGTTATAGCCCCTGTCAGTTTATTTTTTGCCATCCCTGTTCCATTTCAATTCCCTTCACTTCCTGCCCCATAGCCAGGAAGTGAGAGGAAATCTATGCCAATTAAGGGAATACATTGCCCCCCCCCTCCCCAGGCTCTCAGAACTAGTGTACCTACTGGAAAAGTGGGGCGGGTCTAGGGTCTTAAACAGAAAGGGGTGTCGCCTTGACAGGAAGGGGTGGGGTCATATTTAAATTAGAGGGTGCACAAGTTTAGTCAGGCCTAGGGTAGCACAAAACCTAAATACACCACTGCCCAGAACGACTTGGATAAATAGGCAATGGTAGGTACTTTAAGAGACACTAGAGATACCCAGAGAAAGCATGTCAGTAGAGGAAGGGGCACAGAGTTAAATCTAGCCATGCCCCTGCCAGAAGTGGGTCGGAGATAGGTTAACATATAAATAGTTGAGGCAAGGAGCCACCACTCTCTCTTGGCCATGGCAATTAGTGTGAGGACCAAGCTACAGCAGCATATAAGGTAAAAGTTTCCCCTCACGGGGTTAGCGGGCAAGGAGAAGAGCAGAACTTTATGTACTGTGTACATCCATGGCTAGGGATGCAGGATTCTGGGCAACCCCCCTGAGGGCTACTCCTTTACACAATCTGTCCCTCTACCTTTAGAATGTTCTGTTTGTAACAGAAGCAATATGCCATCTCTTCGGATTAGGATAAGCCAAAGTGCGCCTCTCCCCCCAGCTTATAGGATCTCATACACTGATTGGTGCTTGAAAATGATGCACAGTACAAAACCTCAGCAGCACTTGAGGTGTTTTTATATTATAACAGTGTATATACAACTGCGGACAGTGCTTAGATAGACAAACCACTCTTGTTAACAAATGTAATGCATACTCGCCATAGCTTGTGTGTCAACATTTGTGAATTTCTCTTACAACTGGTAAATTCCAGCATTTGTTTTGATGATTTTCTTGCCACTGATTCTCAGTCATACACACATACTGTACATGTTAGTAAATCAGGCCCATTGCTTAATGAGGCAGTGTGTAAACTGGTGCCTTCAGCGGGGTCACTGAAATGTGGATTTTTATATGTTTTTGATTGTTGTGGGTTTGATTACTTTATTTCCATGTGTTTGTAAAACTGTAAAGGCATGAAAAGCATGCATAGCATATCACAAAGAACAGGATTTAATTTGTTGACAAGACAAGTTAGAGAAGATATAGTAGAAATGTCTAACATGCAGTGCAGCTGTTTGGAGGAGGCTATATTGCTTTTGCTAATGACTACCATACTAGTGCCAAGTGCATAATCAGCCAGCCGATCGGGAAAAGGTGACTTGACAAAAGTGACAGAGGCCCTGGTAGTGAAGGAGCTTTTGTGCGTAAAGGGGTTGTAAAGGTTCATTTTTTATTTTCTAAATTGGTTCCTTTAAGCTTGTGCATTGTTGGTTCACTTATCTTTTCCTTCAATTTCCCTTTTAAATGTTTTTTTTTCTTTGTTTTCTTTGTCTGAACTTCCTGTTCTTCCTCAGTAAGCTGTTCTGGCTGACTAACCCCCAGCCAGAACGGCTTGGATGATGGTGGAAAGCTTACTGAGAAGAAACAGGAAGTGAGAATTTCAGACAAAGAAAAAAAACATTTAGAAGGGAAATGGAAGGAAAAGGTAAGTGAACCAACAATACACTAGCTTAAAGGAACCTATTTAGAAAATAAAAAACAAACTTTTACAACCTCTTTCTCCTTCTCTAGCAATTGGAACCCCAGTATTGGGTCCAACCTTGCAGCACGGGGCGTCCTAGCGATCTCGCCTGAGAGTCACAGAAGATGTAGTAAGGCCTCAGGAGAAGACTAAGCATGGGTTACATACAGACTACAGCTTCCTAGCAATTGAGTGAAATGAATCGATATTATTGGGAGTGGGGTGACTGTTTACTGGGCTTGTGGAGTTTGGTACAGGCTCCGAAATGCCACACAGCTAAAGTGAGAAAAAGAGTCATAGGGTACCGTATTTATCGGCGTATAACACGCACAGGCATATAACACGCACCCTAACTTTAAGGCCGCGTACACACGAGGAGACATGTCCGATTAAAATGGTCCGCGGACCGTTTTCATCGGACATGTCTCCGGGGATCTTTTGGTCTGATGGTGTGTACACACCATCAAACCAAAATCCCCACGGACAGACAGCGCGGTGACGTGGCGGTGACGTTGACGCCGCCACGTCCGCAAACCAGGAAGTAAAATAATTCCACGCATGCGTTGAATCCATTCGATGCATGCAGGGGATTTCGGTCCGCTGGTTAGGCGTACTAACCATCGGACATGTCCGACGGACAGGTTTCCAGCGGACAAGTTTTAAAGCATGTTTTAAAACTTTTGTCCACTGGAAACCTGTCCGTTAGGCCGTACACACGATCGGATATGTCTGCTGAAACCAGTTTCAGGGGACATGTTTGATCGTGTGTACGCGGCCTAAGAGGGAAGTTTCAGGAAAAAAACTTTCCACAGCACCCTGCGTATTACACGCAGGCACAGTTTACCCTTTTAAGGGTAAAAAAGTGAGTGTTATACGCCAATAAATACAGTATATTGAAGATCCTTTATCCATAGTACATAGACTGTAATGCAGAACTGATATTTCAAGTGAACAATGTAATGAGTATAGAGGTTGTGCCACAGATTACAAAGAGTTAATTATGTATATTTGTGGACAGGCCCGGATTTCCCACAAGGCCACCAAGGCCGGGCCTCGGGGGGACAGGGTGCAGAGGGGCGGCAACAGCTTTTTAAGGACGGTAAGTTGCTTTCTTGATTCGGCTTGCTCTTTAACAAGTGATTGCGGCAATGTCGCCGCAATCACTTGTAAAACATGTGCTGCTGTCCGCCTCCCCCCCCCCCACACATACCTCTCGCCACATACTGGCTCTGTTTTCGGACTCCAACCTCCCCCAGGCCGCCGAGTTTGTCTCCTGTGACTATCCCTGCCGCCGATTTACACAATGAGAGGAGTGAGCTGTGCTCTTCCCATCTCAGCTGTGACAGGAGTTCTAGCACAGTGCTAGGACTCCTGTTTTGGAGGTGACAGGGTCAATAAAGAGAACCTGTCACCTCCAATTGCTATCACACATAGGATTGTTTTCTCCTGTGTAATAGCAATAAAGTTAAGTAAAAAAAAATGATAAAAATAAATAAATAAGAAATAATAATTAAATTATTAAAATAAAAAAGTAATTAACAAGCTACAAAATAAAAAAAGTGCTAAAAAAAAAAATAGTATTTAAACTAACCGTGCCGCCCCTGCCATCCGTTGCCATTCTCCGTTAATTTGGGGGGGGGTGGTTCGGTTGGCAGGGAGGGGGTGCATTGCGAAACCTGGCCTTGGGGCGGCTGGGAGAGCAAATCCGGCCCTGTATGTGGAGAAGCATCCCTTGTAAGTTGGCGTGCTTTAAACAGCCCTCTTGCATTGTATGGCAGCCTCTGTCTGTCTTTTGGAGGTACTAGTGAGCGCTTTCTCTGGGTCCCCACTTGGGCACAGTAAGTCCCACCCAGAAATGCCTTCAATTTGAAATGGGCACAGGGACAAGTGTTTTGTATATATATATATATATATTTTTTTTAAAAAGAGCAGAGGCTAATCAGCAGGGGTGTCCAAACTTTTTTCAAAGAGGGCCAGATTTGATGAAGTGAACATGCGTGAGGGTCGACCATTTTGCCTGACATTCTTCGAACCATTAAAATGATATGCATATTAACTAATACACTGCACAACAAGAATTCTCTTGCCTTTGTGGCTGTGTGTGGTGAAGAGTCTAAGGATGAGCTCAGACGTGTTGTTTGGATATACCGTATTTATTGGTGTATAACACGCACATGCGTATAACACACACCTTCACTTTAAGAGGGAAGTTTCAGGAAAACGTAAAATTTTAAATCAAGAACTGTTATTCACACCTCCTTGAAGTCTCTAACACGTAGAGAGCGTCCTGCCGCACAGATGTAGTTCGAAGGAGGGGGCGAGCACGTCACTGACCACCGCAGTAAAGCCTCCCTTCACGGTGGTGAGTAACAATCAGACAAGTAGGAAGTGAACATAACAGAGAAGAAATAGAGCAACTTCTGAGCAAAAACACACAATGAGGAAGTAAAAAGAGGAATGTCTGCAGGTAAAGGATGCTTATTATGAAAAAAAATGTTTTTCTTTACAACCCCTTTAATGTAAAGAATTTTAAATCACTATATAAGCCACATAATAAATAAAACACCTAAATAAAATGCATAATTCTAAATTAGCCAACCAAGGCACGTGCAAGTTTTGCTAGTATGTGGTAAATCACACTGGTGCTATGCTTTACTTTAATAAAAGTAGCATGTATGATTACAGGGTTACATGTCATTGACACCCAAAGTCCATGTTAGAGGTCATGATGAACTTATCCAAAGCAATCTGTCTTTCTATGCTGGAAGTAATCAGTGGCCAGAAGGCCATTGGTTTTAGAAATCTGAGATGCTCTGCAAAATATACCAGGATTTGTACAACCGGGAGTAATTGGTTCAAGCTGGTGCCCCAGGCTCTCCAGAGGGCAGTAACTGATAATCTCCAACAAGTTTAGAGGTCAGAAGTCTACTTTCACTATTTGCCAGAATGTAAACCAGTTTTCCCATCAAAGCAATCAGCAATTAGTGCTTTATATTTGCTAAAGGAAAGTGTATTTTTTATGTTGGTTACTAACTACTACTAAAAAACTCAAATACATTTATATAATTATACATTTATATACAAATGTAGCGCACCCCTTTGGGAGCCGCAAGTAACTGGGATCCCCACCCTGCACAGCCATGTACACCAATCTCCCAGAGGCACTCAGAGGCAGAAAACAGTGACTTTGTGTTTGTTTTTTATTAAGGGATAATAACTTGGATAGGGATGGAAGATTATGGGATGCCCACTTGACATCAAAACAAACTTCAGGGTCAACTCTTCCTATATACAGCTTCTCTTCTTTCTCCAACACATGCTTGCTTGCAGAACCCAGCTATGTCACCCTGTATTAATTTTATAGCAAAGGCCTATTACAGGCAGTGACTGGCAGCCTCTATACTTGAAGAACAGATAGGGTGACACAGCTTACACTTTTTCCAGTACTTCCTGTCTGTGGCTATTGATCCCAGCACCACCTCTTCAGGCACCAAAGACCTGGCTGTGGCTGCCCCTTTCACTAGCCCTCTGGGCTTACTTCTCCTCACAGTACTCCAGACTGACACTCACCAGAACACTCGGCTGACTCTCAGGAAATCACCTGGACATGCTGACCTGCTCTTTCTGTCCTCTCTCCTTGCTTCTGTGCCTCCAGAAAGGGTTTCCTTCATGTCTTCCAGCACCCAAGCCCTAGGCCTGAGATCACTCCCCCCCACTAGAGTGCACCCTCAAGGGCCACAATAGCCTCCTCAGTACTCCATCTGACTGCCCCTGCTGGCATGTCTGTTTATGAGGTGGTAATGAATAAGCGTCTACCTCTTTGTCCCCTGCTCCATCTGTCAATCACTTGTCATATGAAGCTTCAATAATACAAGGATTTTTGGAAATGCAGCCGTCCGGAATTATTTATTCACGTTACACATCATGTGAGCTGGGCTAGCACCTGACTAGTGTGTATGGGGATTAACCAAAGACTCACCCACCTAGAGCAGCTTTTTTTGATTCTATTTATGAGGTGGCCTGCCTCCTTCCAGACCCTTTTGCTGAGGATTAGTCGAGGACCTCATAAATATGAGATATAAAAAACCTCCAGACTAGGGGGAAGTGTCAGAGAGAGCTGCCAGTTGAGTCATCCAGCCCCTGAGTCACTAATCCCTGACCCAGATTCACAATCCAATCCAGGCCTGGCCCTTAGCCAACACAAATGTATCTACAAACTAAACCTAGATCTAGTTTAGATCTAGTACACTAGCTAAATGGTGCAACACAAAAATATCCTTATATATGTCCATGCAAATCTTCAGAATTGTATCAACCACTTCAGCCCTGGAAGGATTTGCCCCCTTAATGACCAGGCAATTTTTTTTGTCATATGGCACTGCGTCACTTGAACTGACAATTGTGCGGTCGTGCGATGCAATTAAAATGATTTTTTTTTCTCCACAAATAGAGCTTTGTTTTGGTGGTATTTGATCTCCTCTGTGTTTTTACTTTTTGTGCTATAAACAAAAAAAAGCGTAAATTTTGAAAAAAAATGCAGTATTCTTCCATCATACTTGAGGTGATTGTAGCCGTATTAGTGCAATTGTGACAGAGAAAATTGAGTACTGGCAATACAAATTAATGTATATAGTAATGGTAATAAAGCCAGCAGCATAGCTAGTGTGAGGGAGTGACCGCCACAACCGGACCACAGTATAGAAGACCTCAATGTTTTAGTTCTTAAAGAGAATTTCAAAACTATCCAGGAAAGGAAAACATTTGAACTAAGAATGATAATTCTTTTTGACACAAAAAATAATGGTCTATATTTAGATATTGGTTTCCTTACCCATTATACTACAGCTTTACAACCCCCTCTGTGACTATCACCCCCCCCCTCTCCAGTCTATAGCTCTCCCTTTGTCTTATCTCACTAGCTATGCTGCTATCTTTATTGTCATTGCCATATACATTGATTTGTATGTGTTTGTTTTTATTTTTTTATTTTTTTCCTTTCCCTCAGAGATTGTGTGTTTTTTTTTTTTTTAAAGATTTTAACATTCTGCTATAACTTTTGTAAATCAGTACTGCTTGAACCTTAAAGCAGAAAAAATATGTTATGCAAATAAAAAAGGTATCACGGAAAGTACTCAATTTTCTCTGAAAAAAACATAAAAAACTTTTTTTTTCCATAGTTTAGGCTGCTATGTATTCTTCTACATATTTTAGGTTAACCACTTAAGACCCGGACCAATATGCTGCCAAATGACCAAAGGGGTTTTTGCGATTCGGCACTGCGTCGCTTTAACAGACAATTGCGCGGTCGTGCGACGTGGCTCCCAAACAAAATTTGTGTCTTTTTCTTCCAACAAATAGAGCTTTCTTTTGGTGGTATTTAATCGCCTCTGCGATTTTTATTTTTTGCGCTATATACAAAAATAGAGCGACATTTTTGAAAAAAAAACAATATTTTTTACTTTTTGTTATAAGAAAAATCAATAAACTAAATTTTAGTCAAACATTTAGGCCAAAATGTATTTAGCCACATGTCTTTAGTAAAAAAAAATCGCAATAAAAAAAAAAATTAGCTACCTAGCGGGAACAGCGACACTAATACAGCGATCAGAAAAATGATCGCTTAGTGACGCTGGCAATAGGGAGTGAAAGGGTTAACTAGGGCAGTGATCAAGGTGTTAAAACTTTATTAGGGGGGGTACAGGGCTACCCTGAACCTAACACTAACTGACTTTTACACTGCCTGTCACACTGACACTAAATACAGTAATCATACATGTATGATTACTGCATTCAGTGACACTGTGACAGGGGGAGGGGGGGCGATCGCGGGGGTTAAATGTGTTTATGTGAAGTGTTAGTGCAGACTTACTGTGTTGTGATCTCTCCTCAGCGGTGGTTGAAAAAAACGCAGAGGGAGAGATCACGTCGCTTCCTCCTTCCTGTGTTTACACAGGAGGAGGAAGTGACAGGGCGGGCAGGCGTGCGCATTGGCTGAGAGCGATCCGGAGGGGGCGGACAAAAACGAATAGCCGTCCCTTCTTGTTGAATCGCTCCTGCAGCCGCGCGGACCGCCGCATGTACGGGGGGGGGGTCCGATCGGACCCCCGATCCCCCCCAAGGCACCAACGTATATATACGTTGCTGTGCCTGTCGGTGCCATTCTGCCGACGTAAATGTACATGCGGCGGTCCTTAAGTGGTTAAAAAAAAAAAAAAACGCAATAAGCGTATATTGATTGGTTTGCACAAAGGTTATAGCCTCTACAAAATATGGGATATCATTATGGCATTGTTTTTTTTTTTTTTACTATGGCGGTGATCTGTGATTTTTGGGACCATTGACATCTATACAGCGATCCAAGCTAAAAATAGCCACTGATTACTGTATAAATGTCACTGGCAGAGAAGGGGTTAACACTAGGGGAGATCAAGGGGTTAAATGTGTGTACTAGGGAGTGTTTCTAACTATGGGGGCATGAGTCTGCCTGGAGGAGGAGAGATAGTATGAACAGCATATCTGTCTCCTCTCTCCTGACAGAACAGAGATCTGTCTGTTTACATTGGCAGATCTCTGTTCTGTCTCTCTCTGGAGTGATCGCGGGTGCCCGGCGGACATCGCGGGCACGCGCTATTTGGCTCGGTCGTCATGCCCCCTAGTAAACAGGAAGTACTCCCGCGCTGCCAAAAAACTAAAACTAGGGGGCACTGCTGCAGACACCTAGTAATCTATCCTAAGTAGAAAAGGTATAGAGAATGAAAAAAGTGGTGATGTCTGCGCTGTGTAACAAAGGGGGGAGAGGGATTACCAAATAATCCACTCTAAATGCGTGAGAATAGAAAGACTAAGCCTTAAATATAACCACTGAGTGATCCAAATAACAAATCACAAATTCAACGTGAAACATAATGAAATAAATAACAAAATATAAATTAATAGCATAAACATATAGGAGCCAAAAAACTGCCATAGAAAACACAAACATGCAAAAAAAGTTTATAATGAATGAAGGAAAATAAATAAAAGTCTCTGAATGGTGATCCCAAAGCCAAGTGTTGAGGAATGAAAACTTCAAAGTGCAAAAAACACCTCCTGTGATTTTTTAGCAGCTGAAACAGCCTGACAATCCTCAAGTATCTACGCAGCCAATGGTACGATATGTCTGAGAGTGCAGCTGAGGGACCTAATCCCAAATATTCATTAGTGAAGAGACAATAAGGGTTTTTTAGCGTAACTCCGTAACTCAGTGGGTGGCACAAATAGATAAAAAAACACCAATGCACTCACACTAAGTGATGAAATAAAGGGCATATCTCCACGAGCGCCGAGCTCGCAATATACAGTATCCTACATATATATATACATATATCCTACCTGCATGTCCTTTCCTGTCCCTTTTTGCCTCACACTTGCGGCAGATGGTTGCTCAAACAGGTGGCAGTCGACCAAGCTTTTTCAGGCACTTTTTCTTTACAAGTTTAAAGTAGTTTTTGTTAGAACATTACTTGGAACCCCCAAACATTATACATTTTTCTTTTTAGCAGAGGTCCATGGAAAGCACATGGAAAATCTCTCCCAAGGGCCTCTGCTAAAAAGAAAAATGTATAATGGTCCTTAAAGAGGTTGTAATGACAAAAATATTTTCCTCTTAACCTCCCTGGCAGGAAGATTCTTTAAGATTTTAGGTGCTGAAAGCGGTACCATTATTTGCAAGGGAATTTGGCGTTTTATACTGTAGGCCTGTAATTCTTAGGAATAACTCACTTAAATCTATCCAAACAAGAGTCTAATAGGCATCCCGGGTATGATTTTTTTTTTTTTTTAATTAAAAATTATAATATAATAAATAATTATAAAAAATTATAACAAATAATAATATAATTATAGTAAAAATTATTCAATAATGTAATCAAATCAAAATCACTGAAATGTGCTCAGTTGCAGAATTTTTGCTGTCGTTATTTTTATTTTTTTATGACGAATTTCCCCACAAATTGCTATCGCTAAATTCTGCAAGTGATTATAATTTATTATCGCTGTTTTCTAGCTGATCTAAAACCATTTTTGACATAAAGGGACACTTTTGGTTGCTATGGGCAATCTACAGTTTGCAGGCAGAAAGAACACTTTTTATTATATAAAAGAACATGCAGGGCACTGGACAGACCACTAGGGACATGGGGGGTGTGTATTTTTTACATACAGTACTGTAATCTATAAGATTACAGTATACTGTATGTAAAGTGTTTGTTTACTTTTTTGAATTTGGCGCCGTTCTCCGCTCCCGTGCGTCGTAACGTCGCAGGGAACGGAGCTCGGCGGCACACGGGGACGCTGTGTGAATCGAGCGAGCACCCGCTCGCTCACACAGCGTGGATGCATCACTGGATCCAGGAAGAAGGTAAGACTGCAGGCTCTGCATGTCTACCCCGAGCGTGACTCGGGGATACCGATCTTGGCAGGAAAAACCACCCCGAGTCACGCTCGGGAACACCGCCAGGGAGGTTAAATTAAAGTCTGACAGTAGCTGATGAAGTAAAAAGTTATGTTTCGCATTATAACTAGTTTGATACCTGTTGAAATCGAGCTGTTTTATTCACCTCCGTCACTCCTGAATCGTTATTCTCACTGACTTCCTGGTTTGCTACATCACGGCCTAATGGGAACTACAGTTCCCATTAGGCTTAGCCTCCATGCCTGTGAGGGATAAGAGAGCATCTTCACGCAGGGCTGTAGTCATAGGGAGGGGGTGAGCACATTCTGCTTTCCACCATGCAAAACGGCTCAGATGCTGGTGGAAAGCAAGAAGAGGAGAGACAGGAAATGGCATTTTTAAACCTGGATTACTGTATTTTGGAGGTCAAATGGAAAAAGGAGGTACGTGATATTTAAATGCTCTAGCTTACAGAAATCAATTGATCTAATAAAAAACGAACCTTTAGGCCTTGTACACACGGCTGAATATATCCGCTGTGAACGGTCCCCGGACCGTTTACAGCGTATATTTACGCCGGGGTGTTTTGATCCGATGGCTGTACACACCATCGGATCAAATTCCCCGCCGGCGGACAGCGCGGTGACGCGGCGGTGACGTTGACGCCGCCACGTCACCGCACCAGGAAGTAAACACTTCCGCGCGCATGCGTCGGATCCATTCACAGGATACGACGCATGTGCGGCAAGATATGTCCGCTGGTTTGCCGTACTAACCAGCGGACATATCTGACGGCCAGCTATCCGGCGGAATTATTTCAAAGCATGCTTTGAAATTTTTCCGCCGGATGAATCCGGCAAAAAGCGTCCGTTTGCCCCTGCAGACGAGGGGATTTTTCGGCTGAAATGGTCCGTCGGACCATGTTCAGCGGAAATATCCCCTCGTGTGTACAAGGCCTTAGTGTTCCTTTAAGCTGGTCCTTAAGTGGTTAAAGATGAAAATGTCTAGGACACAGATATTATTATTGATGGGTTCACAGTTGCTACCCAAACCTAAGTTTCTATACAGTAATCAAGAAAAGTCCTAATACTAGGCTTTGCTAAACCTAAAGCTGACATACATTTAGATTTTTGTTCGAACCTTTGTAGAAAAATCACTCCTAAGAACGTTATTTCTTGCCATCGTTGAGTCAAATAATTTAGTTCTAAAGCCCTTAAAATGTCATACAGACCTGCTATTTGAATCAAATCCCAGACATATTAAACATGGTTCATTACAATACTGTAAGTATAATTTTTCTAAAATAAAACCATATTCACAGTTAGAATTTGGTTGATTTGAGAAAAAATTTGCATCCTGCTCTTTCAAATTTTTACCCCATTAACCATTAGAAAAGCAACAAAAGTTAAACTTTTGAACAAATTTCTACTGGTGTATGGCCAGCTAAAGGCCATTTATTGCACTCACCTATGCTGTAGTAAGGAATCTGTTTTTAAGATTTCCTTTAATGGAGCAGATATACAGTAATAGGAAAGACTTCCTCCTGATGGAAAATATGTAACTGTATACTGTTCTAAGTAGTACTAGTAGAGTTATTTGTGTTTAGGGACATATAATCTGAATGTTAAATTCCTATATTTTGGATATACACATACACCCCTAATGGGCAAAAAAACTTGGAACATTGTCCAATCACATACAGATACTGCATATTTCAACACTTCTGCCTCCCCTGTGCCCAAAATCCCAGGGTTTTTATGCTGTGCGAGCCAAACCCCCCATGGACAAGAGCAGTTATCAGTTATCAGCTCTCTCTGAGGACTATAAAACCCACTACCAAATGGAGCAAAGGAGAGGGGGTGTTCTGCAGTCCTTTTTTATGGTGACAAAACTGCTTTTCCATAGATACAGTACAGTGAGTTAGCGTTGTCACTGGAGGACAGGAAGTGTGTTACTGGCAGAATCACCAAGTGAAAATAAAGGAAAAAAATACCCCCCGTTCTTTGGTATGAATAGACTTGAAGTATGCTAGTGATGGAGAGATTCTGTGAGTTAAATAATACCACAGTATTGGCCATAAATTAGTGTGATGAAGGCCCCTGGAACCTCAGGGAAAAGGAGTCTTGACTGCTGAAAGCATGGCGTCACTGTGGGTGTTAACGTAACACAGGGATATTAAGTGGCTTTGTTAGGATTGGCTACAAAGACCTGAGGTGAATAGTTGGTACGCTGGGGCACGTCTAACTGCTATGAGGATATTCAGATGTCACAAGAGTTGAAAGTTGAGTATCTTCCTTCTGGTTCTTTTGTCAAGGAGTCAGGTGGACTGGCTTCTTCCTCTCTCTATAATAGCAACATTTCCCACTTGGCTCCTACATGTGCTGACCTCTTCCCTGCTTCCAGGCCACCTCCTTCTAGAGCTGACAGGCATGCTGGGCCACCATCCAGGCTGAGCCCCTGCCCTCCCAGGTCTAAGATAATTCTGCAAGACACGGGTCAATCACCAGAGCAACTGGCACTGCTGGTGCTAGCTCGGCTTCTTCCCGCCCCACTCTCTGTTCTGTCAGAAGCTCTGCTCAATCTTCCTGACACTGCCACATACTGGACAGAGCCTCTTATGCCACTACTGGCATTTTCACCCTACTGGTTTTTGCACCCCCTTTCGAAAAAACCAACCATGTCTGCTAACTTAAAATCAGTATCACAGTTTGAGACAGTGATTACTGAATACATTGATAAGTAGTTGCATTTGAATTGTATGGCAAACCCATTTGATTTGTCTCCCTAACACAACTTGTGGGTTTCATAGCTTGCCATGGTATCCAACACAAAAAAACAAAATAAATAAATTATCTTGTACCTTATCTCTCCTTCTCCTCAAGCTCATATTAATGATGGTATTGATAAGGAAGAATCCCCTGGTCCAATACACTTCTTTTGATAAAGAACTTTCTTTGGTGAGGTTTGTTAGTGCTTCTGCACTCCTTGCAAAGGCTGACATAGTCTGCCTTTTGCCTCCTTCCCATTCACCCTATTTCCACCTATTGTGTTGACTCTTTTGAGGTCGCTATAATGTGGATATGTGTCTCCCAGTGGGTTAATCTATCTCATACTATTGATTTGAATTATTTAGTCATTTTCTGGAGTGGGTGTTAGTACGGTCTTCTAGCTTACATTCAGTCTTGCACTATTTGGTGATTTTCTGTTTATTGTTCTTGTGAACAGGGACCTTTGTCAATGGTTATTATCCTCCTTCCAGGAGGTTTGTAGTCAACTGAGTATCCAATTATAAGCCAATAAATGGAAGTTCCTGTCCATGCTCTGTCCTTTTTGGGCTTTGAAATTGATGCTGTGCAAATTGTCTTATTGCTTCCTTCTTGGCTTGTGTCCCTGGTGAAATTAGCTAGGAATACCAGGAAGCTCCAGCTGAAACAACTTCAATTCCAGTTGGGTTACCTTGTTTTTGCATACTACATACTCCAAAGGGCAGAACCTTCTTGCTGCCCTTAAGCTTGGCATCCAATTTTTGTGCAAATCCCATCCACCACCCTCTTTATCTTGCCCTCTGGCTGTTGGTATATTGGTTGAGGATGTGCTGATCACAGAATCCTTTGTTTTGTTGTGTTCTTCTAATACTCACAGGTCAGAGAAGCAAGTTGTTTTGACTGCTTATTGAGGCTTTCCTTTACCCAGTGTGCCTGGCTTCTGATTTTTCTCCACTTGCCCTCAATCCACATTTTTTTCTGGTTCATGCTGATTCTTCCAACGTCAGCAAATTCAAATTTTTACGGGTCTATCACGTTTGCCTTTTTTAGCTGGGTCTACCTCCATCAGATTTTTTTCATGCGCAGCCACAGCTAGCCATGGGATAGTTTTTTTTCAGATGAGAAGCTGCAGTGGTTAGTTAGATGGACTCATTTTGTTTTCTGCTTTTTGTTCGGTCTTACATTTTGTTCTGATTACATGTTCCTCTCCAGAGTTAGTTTGGATTGTCTGTGCTGTGCCTCTTTTGTTTATTGAGCCTCTTGCCATGCTGCACCACTACACTACAAGGAAGAACCTTGGATTTTCCACGGTTGTCACGGTTTTCATGGCTTTCGGTGGTCAGTGGTCACAGATATTAACTGCACTGTTAAACCTTGGAAAATTTGTTACGGGTCCCATTATCCTTCTCATTCATGTGGATGGTCATGATGTAGGGCATTCCTGGGCTGTGGATTTATTATCCTCCATTAAATCTGATATTGCTCAATGTTGTGCCATTTTTACAAATTTATAGTTTGGTCAGAAATAGTCCCTCTTTTGGTCTGGGCCCATCACATACCTGATTTTTTTTAGAGTGGTTTCAACATGACGTGAAGGCCCAGGTATCTAAATTTGTCCGCAGGATTGGTGGCATTGTGGTCTGCCACAAGGATCTTGAGGGCAATAACGGTAGTTTGTTGAGGCCTGATGGGGTTCATTTAATATTGGCCTTGATATCTCGGCCTACAAACTAGCGTCAAGCATGTTTTAGATGCGGTGGGGCGCTCGTCAGTGTATCACCCACTTGCTTGTGGCGACTTTGACCTTGTCAGCAATGTTGCTATGCCCTCAAATTAATTGATTTTGTTATTCCCTCAGGTTAAATTCTGGGGTCAGTCTAATACCTGTCTAGCACTGATGGTAAGGACAGGATAGGCCTATTACATACCTCCCAACCGTCCCGGATTCCATGGGACTGTCCCGAGATTTCAAGGCTGTCGCGGGGTCCCGCAGATCTGGGCTAGAGTCCCGGAAAACAGGTTCAGGCAGCTGGGTCCACTCAGTGGGGGTGTTCTCATGAGATGCTATATGCTCTTACTGTCTCCTCTGCCTCTCCCCCCCCCCTTTCAATCTTCCTTCCTGTCATTGGTTGCGTCCTAACAACCAATGACGCGCATTGCAGGCACTAACAGAAGGAAGAACATGCAAGACCTCTCAGCTCCGCACCCCGACTCCGGCTTCTTGCCCTGAACAGTCTCCCGCCCGGTAAGGAGACTCTGGACTCCATGTACAAAGTGTTGCACTGCCATCTAAACCAGTGGAATGGAGGGCACCCAGCAGCTGTGAGTAAACCCTGCTTATACACTCAGACAGCGGTCACTTCCCTCGAGTCTGTCACCTCTCCACTGGTCATCCCCACACCTCTCCTGCTCTCTCTCCTGGGCTGCACAGTATACTATACAAGCACACAGCCTCGGTTCCCTGCTTCTCTGCTTCAGGAGATCTGACATCGGCTCCACAGCCCCCACACTAGTGACCTCTGGTCCTTTCCTCCTCTCTCCTGAACTGAGCTGCAGTGAAAGGCACAATCTCTCCCTGTCCACTCCAGGCTGCCACCCTGCCGCTGCTTTTTCCAGATGCATGTAAGCAATGTTTTTCTCTCTCTTGCACTCCTCCTATCAGCTGAATTTTAAAAAAAAGCACTGCTCCTTATACCTTTCCAGAACTCCTGCTCTGCCACTGTATTTCCAAATTCCTGCCTCCACTGCCTCCAAGTTGCTGAGAATGTCCTCTCCCCTGCACTTCTCCAGCTGCACTGTCAGGGGTCCCCAGAGCAGTGAGTGGGTCTCAAATTCTATCACAGCTCTGTCTGCACACCCCACCACAGCCCACTCATTTTACAGTTGTCTCCCACTTTTTTTTTAGGTATGACAAAAGGCAAATGCACTGCAAATATGCCTCAACCCCTATAGGCACTAACAGTTATCTGTAAAAAAAACTAAGCTGCGCATTAAAATAACCTAGTAGACTCTGTACTGTTGAAATGAATCAATGGCATACAAAGTAGCACAAAGTAGATGAAATTAATTATTTCAAAGTCAAATGGTATCAAATAAACTCTGTGTCTTGCTGATGCAATCGATGGTCCAATAAAAAAAAAGTCCCAAACAGTTGAAAACGCCAGGTGTGCTTTGCAGGCAAGATCTATATTTTGAGGGGGGGGGGGGGTAAAGTAAGAGAAGTAAGAGTATTTATGCTAAAGGAGGTATTTGGGGGGGGGGGATTTCTGCTGGGAGGGGATATTTGTGTCAGGAGGTGGTTAGTCTAAATTAAATGAGTAAATCCCTGCAGAGAAAGTAGTGAATAGATACCTGTCGCTCTTTCTGTGCTGCCGAACGCTACTTTATGTTTTAGCAACAAAGTCTTTTTAAAATGACACTAATAATCATTAGCCCTATTCTCAACAAATAATCCTTACACATGCACTGCTTAACAGCCCTGTAACCTATTTGTAGATGGGGCTTTGTTTGAAAAAAGTGTATATGTTGTAGAAATTGAATAGGCACAAACAAAACAGCTATATCAATGGTACTATGTGTGTTGTAGAGCATACAGCTCCTCAGGCAGATAAAGTCATGTTTATAAGACGGGCAGTTTCCCAGAATCCCAGGCCATACATTACACATTTTTTTTTTTTTTTACAATTTTCCTTTATATTTATCAAAACCATACCTAAACACTTTTAATTTGTATACAATCAGGCAGACCCGTGCACTACATAGTTGAAGGTAAATCTAAAAGTAAATGGAATAAATAATTTGTATAAGGTATGGCCAGCTTTACAGATCACATAAGATGATAGAAGAGCACTTCCGTTGGAGGGGTGGTGGTATAACTGAGTCACACTGAGTCCCCTAAAGTCCCCACAGATATCTAGCTGTCAGTGGGAGACTATTCCAGGAAGATGGCAGAGGAGACACCCTGTAGGGAAAACCTACTCCATCCACTTCAAGTTCCTTTCCCAAATGCTGCCTCTATTCACCAGGGATCATGTCCCTATTCCACTCCCACACAGCAGGCATGTTTAATGATGCAAGATCCTAATATTTATAAAATTCTTAGTCAAAATGGCAGTCCTAATCTTGCAGGGCTTCGGTTTCCAATAATATTGCTGTCCCCCCCCCCCCCCCAATATGGCTGCCTGTAGCCCACAACAGGAAACAGTCATTCCTCGATGGGCTGTTTTCTGTAGCCAGAAGAAAATGTCACAGTGCCACTTTCAGGTTGGAGGGAATATTGCAGCCTACACGTGTCTTATATTTTTCATGACATAATTTTTTAGTGCATTTTTCATCCTCCTTGTAATGTCCTCTGTGACCTTCTGAACTTCTGTTAGGCGGCGTACACACGAGAAACTCCTTGGGTGAAACACATAATTTTCCCCGTCGAGTTCCTTGTTCAGCAGTCAAAAAAACTCGTCAAGCCAAATTTTCCCATTGCCCATCGAGGAAATAAAGAACATGCTCTCTTTTTGGCTCGATGAGTTCCTCGACGGGTTTCTCGGCGAAAAGTGTACACACGATTGGTTTCCTCGGCAGAATACGTCTCCTATCGAGTTTCTTGCTGAATTCTGCCGAGGAAACCGGTCGCGTGTACACCGCCTTACCCTTAATTCTGTTTGTCTGGAACGAGCAGTGCAGATTAGTTGTGGTTGTTTGCACTGTTCTGTGCATACTACACATCCCATAGTTCATCTCAGGAGTTCCTCCCTACAGTAACACCATGGAGAACAAATGTATCCACCTTCTAATAGGAAGTTGTATTACAATAGCAAAAAAAAGAATAGTAAAGAAATTTTGGAAATTGGGATAGGGGAGAGAGAGCATTAGAATGGACTTTAACCACTTAAGGACCACCTCCTGCACATATACCCCAGCAGAATGGCGCGGCTGGGCACATGCACTTACAGGTACGTCCTCTTTAAGTGCCCAGCCGTGGGTCACGGTCCGAAGCTCTGTGACTGAGGCAGAGGGACCCGCGGACCCGATCGCCACTGGACCCGATCGCCGCTGGAGTCCCGCGATCGGTCCCCGGAGCTGAAGAACGGGGAGAGCTGTGTGTAAACACAGCTTCCCCGTTCTTCACTGTGGCGCCGTCATCGATCGTGTGTTCCCTAATATAGGGAACCACAATCAATGACGTCACACCTACAGCCACACCCCCCTACAGTTAGAAACACAGATGAGGTCACACTTAACCCCTCCAACACCCCCTTGTGGTTAACTCCCAAAATGCAATTGTAGTTTTCATAGTAAACAATACATTTTTAATGCATTTTTGCTGTGAAAATGACAATGGTCCCAAAAATGTGTCAAAATTGTCCGAAGTGTCCGCCATAATGTCGCAGTCACAAAAAAAATCGCCGCCATTAGTAGTAAAAAAATCAAAAATAGGTAGAGGAATACGTATCGGCCTAAACTGAGGAAAAAAAAAATATATGGGATATTTATTATAGCAAACAGTAAAAAATGTTGCATTTTTTTTTCAAAATTGTCGCTCTATTTTTGTTTATAGCGCAATTGTCAGTTACACTTTAAAAGTCAGCAGCTACAAAAAGTGTAGATGTTGACTTTTAATAATCGGACACTCACCTGTCCTAAGGTCCAGCAATGCGGGCGTATGGAGCCCCGCTCCTCTCCCTCTCCTCTCTGCGGTGCCGGCATCACTACTGTGGGTGCCCCGCTGTGGCCTCACATGCGCCAGCCACGCTGCACACCGTGAATGGCTGGGCAATCTTCTGGGACCTGTGATGTGTCCCAGAAGATTGCAGGGAGGGAGGGTGAGATGTGAACTTCCTTCCGGCACCGCAGAGCCCCAGGAGGAAGTGGGAGCTGGATGCTTCTAAAAAGAGGGAATCCGCTCCCCCCCAAATTACAAATGTGGAATGTCAGGGGGTCACCGTCACTTAAAGCAAAAGTTTCATTTTTGGGTGGAACTCCGCTTTAAGTTAATATGTAAGAAATACTTGAATAGATTTTTTTAATCCAGTAATGAGTGCCATTTTTAATATACTTTTGATTAGTTTCCTGCATCAACACACATAGTGCTTTCAAGGTGAGTATTGCAGCTAAGTGTATGTGTGCCAAATTAAACAGTCATGAAACAACCAAGCTATTTTTTATATCATTTTATTAATGGCGTTTTGTGGAAGTCAAGTTGTGTTTTTAGTCCTAGCAGTCCATTCATCTAAGCTTCACACACAGTTCCCAGGTTCCAACCATTTCCAACATTTCAAAGCCATTTCAGCTTCATAAAATTCTGACATTTACGTTGAATCCACCAAACACGGTTGTTCAAATATGTGCCCCATTAATTCTTACTTTGCACAAACCTGAACAGGTTTTGTAGCATGCTAATGAGTCCCCATAGAACAAAACGCATATTCATGCATGAAGGTCTGACTCCAATGAACACTTTCAGACGCAGAAAATTTGCCAAACTCTGAGGATAACTCTGCTGTTTTGTGTTTGTATCCTAGTACCCAGAATGCTACATTAATATGCATATAGTATAACACTTGTGTATGTTAATGCCCCAAAATATTATAGGCAATCAAAAGAGAAGCTAAAAACAGGATGTGATATTTATTAAAAGGAGTCCAGTGAAATTAAAAAAGCATGTTAATGTCTTAAAATTAGGATCAGTTACCGTATTTGCTGGCGTATAAGACGACCCCCTAATTTTCCAGCTAAAATTTTGGTTTTGGGATATACTCGCCATATAAGATGACCCCCTTCCTACTAGTCTGTCTGGAAGCTGAGGGGTAGCCAAACCAACTGCTGACAGGAACAACCGCTGACAGAAACAGGCTTTTTTCAGATCTCACTGTGCCATTACATTACATGCCTCACTGTGCCATTACATTACATTACATGCCTCACGGTGCCATTGCCTACCTCATTGTGCCATTATACATGCCTCACTGTGCCATTATTCATGCCTCACTGTGCCATTATACATGCCTCACTGTGCCATTATACATGCCTCACTGTGCCATTATGACATGCCTCACTGTGCCATTATGACATGCCTCACTGTGCCATTCCATCCCCTGCCTCGACGATCTCCCTACCTTCTCCTGTTTGCAGAGTATGTCAGACGGCGGCCATCCACTATTCAAAAGCCGTGATAGGCGGAACACTAATTTTTCCAGCAGAGCCTCTTTTCAGTGTTCTGCCTATCACGGATGTCCTTTCGTCCGAGGCCGAGGATGAGAAGGCATCCGTGATAGGCGGAACACTGAACAGAGGCTCTGCTGGGAAAATTAGTGTTCCACCTATCACGGAACAGTCTGAGGAGGAGGCGCGGCTTTTGAATAATGGATGGCCGCCGTCTGACAGACAGGTACTGCCGTATAAGATGACCCCCGACTTTTGGGGCATTATTTTATATGCAAAAGGTTGTCTTATACGCCCGAATATATGGTAAATACCCTAAATATAAAACATTAGAATCTTTGCCTTTTTCCTAGCAATGGTAAAGCTGCATGCACGTATTAAAATACCCCAATCTACAATGCATCTTTCTGCTAGGAGGTGGCGGAAAAATCCAGGAAACAAATAATAATTTTGGTCTTGTGCCTATGTACAGTATGTATGTTTATGTGTGTACAGTATGACATTTGGAGGTGTATGCGCATAAACTCCATGACTGGATTGTTCATTTGTTCTAGTCATTTGAGTGGATATTTTGTAAAGTGCTGTGCAAACTGTTGGCGCTATATAAATCCTGTATAATAATAATAATAATTACACATATGTGCATGTATGTGCATAAATGATGCCAATATGCTCCTCTCTGAATGCAGGTGTAAGGGGAATTTGTATGCCCCTAAATACTGCTCTAAAATATGTATCTAAGTGCCACAATTAGGGTTGTCCTGATACCACTTTTTTAGGACCGAGTACAAGTACCAATACTTTTTTCAAGTAGTCGCCGATACCGAATACCAATACTTTTTTTAAATGTGTCCCCAAATGCAGCCATGTCCCCCCACATATGCAGCCATGTCCCTCCAGCCATGTCCCCCACATATGCAGCCATGTCCCTCCAGCCATGTCCCCCACATATGCAGCCATGTCCCTCCAGCCATGTCCCCCACATATGCAGCCATGTCCCCCACATATGCAGCCATGTCCCCGCAGCCATGTCCCTCCAGCCATGTCCCTCCAGCCATGTCCCCCACATATGCAGCCATGTCCCTCCAGCCATGTCCCCCACATATGCAGCCATGTCCCTCCAGCCATGTCCCCCACATATGCAGCCATGTCCCCCACATATGCAGCCATGTCCCCGCAGCCATGTCCCTCCAGCCATGTCCCTCCAGCCATGTCCCCCACGCCATGTCCCCCACGCCATGTCCCCCACGCCATGTCCCCCACATATGCAGCCATGTCCCTCCAGCCATGTCCCTCCAGCCATGTCCCTCAAGCCATATCCCTCTAGCCATGTCCCTCCAGCCATGTCCCTCCAGCCATGTCCCTCTAGCCATGTCCCTCTAGCCATGTCCCTCCAGCCATGTCCCTCTAGCCATATCCCTCCATCCATGTCCCTCTAGCCATGTCCCTCCAACCATGTCCCTCCAGCCATGTCCCCCATACCTAGCCGCCGAAAGCCGCCGCCGCTGCACGGAGAACATCACAGCATTTATTTGAATAGCTGTAGTGTTCCTGCGCGTATAGACACTCCCCCTTGCTCGGGATTGGACAGATCACAATCACCCATCCAATCCCGAGCAAGGGGGAGTGTCTATACGCGCGGGAACACTACAGCTATTCAAATGAAAGCTGTGATGTTCCCGCACGCAGTTTAACCCATGCGGCGGCGGCTTTCGATGCAGCGGGTCCGATGTGGCGGGCGGCGGCAGCGGCGGGGGGGAGTATTCTATTTAGGCATCGAGGGTATTTGCGGGAGTACAAGTACTCCCGCAAATACCCGGTATCAGTCCCGATACCGATACTGGTATCGGTATCCGGACAACCCTAGCCACAATGTACAAGGACTCATTGGCTAATCAAGAGCTGCATGCAGAGTCATAAAAAAAATACTTTTAAAATCTGTGTTTTTCTGAGGCTTGAAGCAGCTAAATGCAGTTTGACATCTCACTCCTTGACAACTGTTGATTTTCTTTCCTCCCTTACATTACATAAAATGTAGCAAAGTTCTCCTCTCAGGCAAAAATATAAAACATGTAAACTGCATTTCAAAACTAAGCTCTTTTTGTTCTTCAATTGTCAAAAAAAAACAAAAAAAAAATGCGTACATAATTGTCTTCATCCAAAACCAATCTTCCTTGACATGTTTCAACACTGCTAGGTTACCCGTGTCCTTGTCTGTCTGTCTATTTATCTAATATCAGGGATACTTTGTACAAAACGATTGCACAGAGCAGGTCAGAATGACATGTTTGTTGATTTATTATAAAAAAATACAGTACCAACTATGCCTGCCGTTTCTGCCTAGCTCCGCTATTCATAGAAGCTAAACCAGCACCGTCCCCCTAATCTGCATGCGGGGGGCGCCGGACGCATGATTAGAGCCTGAGGCTTATTGGCCAAAAGTGTTGGGCTTGGGGCGCAGACACCCACTTGTGACATTAGCAAATCAACATTTATTATTAGTTACATACTAGGGGAGGTTGAAAAAAGTCCATCAAGTCCAACCTGTGTGTGTGATTATAAGTCAGTATTACGTTGTATATTCCTGTATGTTGTGGTTGTTCAGATGCTTATCTAATAGTTTCTTTAACCACTTGCTTCCTGGGCACATATACCCCCCTCCTGCCCAGGTGAAATTTCAGCTTCCAGCACTGCGTCGCTTTAACTGACAATTGCGTGGTCGTGCGACGTGGCTCCCAAACAAAATTGACGTCTTTTTTTCCCCACTAATAAAGCTTTCTTTTGGTGGTATTTGATCACCTCTGCGGTTTTTATTTTTTGCGCTATAAACAAAAAAAGCAACAATTTTGAAAAAGAAAATCAATATTTTTTACTTGTTGCTATAATAAATAGCTCAATTAAAAAAAAAAAAAAAATACTTTTTTTTCTCAGTTTAGGTCGATACGTATTCTTCTACATATTTTTGGTAAAAAAATCGCAATAAGCGACTGGTTTGCACAAAAGTTATAGCGCTTAGAACATATGGGACAGAATTATTATTATTTTTTATTATTATTTTTTTTTTTAGTAATGGCGGCGATCTGCGATTTTTATTGGGACTGCGACATTATGGCGGACACGTCGGACACGTTTGACACATTTTTGGCGCCATTCACATTTATACAGCGAACAGTGCTATAAATATGCACTAATTACTGTATAAATGCGACTGGCATTGAAGGAGTTAACACTAGGGGGTGAGGAAGGGGTTAAATGTGTACCTGTATTGCGTTCTAACTGTGGGGGGAGGGGGGTAACTGGGGGAGGTGACCGATGCTGTGTCCCTATGTACAAGGGACACAGATCGGTCTCCTCTCTCCCTGACAGGACGTGGAGCTCTGTGTTTACACACAGAGCTCTACGTCCCTGCTCTGTCATTGCCGATCGTGGGTACCTGGCAGACATCGCGACCACCAGGCACGCGCATCGGCATCTCGGGGACGCACTGGGCGCGCGCGGCCACCGGCGCGCTCGCGCGCCCCCCAGTGGCCAGAGGAATCGAGGACGTCAAGTGGTTAAACTATCGATGCTCCCTGCTGAGACCACTGCCTGTGGAAGGGAATTACACATCCACATGTGAAGACATTCCATCTGGTGCCAAATATCTATCTTAATGGACCTTGATTGATCTTTGTACTCTTGTATAAAATTCTGATAAAAATGTATATGTGTATATACTGTATATATACAGTGTATATATATATATATATATATATATATATATATATATATATATATATATAAAATTATTATTATACAGGTTTTATATAGCGCTTATATATATATATATATATATATATATATATATATATATTATATAGCTTTTGCTATATATATATAGCAAAAGCAGCCCCAAGGGTTGTGCCAGTGAAATCAAACTTCCCCTTTATATTGCCGTCGTATGTGTTGTACGTCACCGCGTTTGAGAAGAACGAGACTTTGTCTCGACAGTGTGTATGCAAAGAAAGCTTGTCAAGATTCTCGACAAGCCAGATAAGGAACTCGTTGAGGAAAACGATGTTTCTTTTGTGACGATTCTCGGTCGTGTGTAGGAGGCCTGAGAGCGATAACACCAAATTTAACACACCTGCTCCCCTTTTACACCTCACACTAATGAGTCACATGACACCAGGGAGGGAAAATTGCTAATTGGGTCCAGTTTGGACATTTTTTACTTAGGGGTGTTCTTACTTTTGTTGACAGCGGTTTAGACATTAATGGCTGTGTGTTGAGTTATTTTGAGGGGACAGCAAATGTACACTGTTATACAAGCTGTACCCTCACTACTTTACATTGTAGCAAAGTGTAATTTCTTCAGTGTTGTTACATGAAAAGATATATTAAAATATTCACAAAAAATGGGAGGTGTGTGTATATATATAGCGTATTTTTCGCCGTATAAGAAGCACTTTTTCTTCCCCAAAACTGGGGGGGGAGGGAAGTTGGTGCGTCTTATATGGCGAATACACATTTTTTGCCTGACCGATCCGAATTCGATCGGCGGAGCGTAGCACCGCTGCGGCCTTAGGAAAGGCTGCGGCTTTGGCCTAGCTCCGGAGTGGTTGACCATCTTGGTACACCCGGCGGCGGTGCGCGCTGACATCATCACCCCTCTGCTCGTGGATCTTCTATTCCTACCAGAGCACGCGCGCCGCGATCTATTCTGCAATGCATCTGCAACAGTGAGTTGGGGGTTTGTTGGACTGGGTATAGGGGGCAGGGGCAATGTTACTGGCTATTATTACTATGTGGGGTCAATGTTACTGGTTATTATTACTAATGTAGGGGCAATGTTACTGGCTATTACTAATGTGGGGGCAATGTTACTGGCTATTACTAATGTGGGGGCAATATTACTGGCTATTACTAATGTGGGGGTGGTGTGATGGTGATGACAAGTGGGGGGCAATGGTGGACATTACAGTGATGAGTGGGGGCAATGGTGGACATTACAGTGATGAGTGGGGGCAATGGTGGACATTACAGTGATGAGTGGGGGCAATGGTGGACATTACAGTGATGAGTGGGGGCAATGGTGGATATTACAGTGATGAGTGGGGGCAATGGTGGACATAAAATATTTTACTACAGTATTTGGTTCAGAATCTTTTTTTTCTATATTTTCCTCCTTTAAAATTGGGTGCGTCTTATATTCCGGAGCGTCTTATACGGCCAAAAATACGGTATATATATATATACACACAGTATAATATATATATCTATATATATAATGTACCGGTATATATAATCAATTTAAGGAAGTAAAGATCAAAGGCTGGAAAGCATTACAAGGCATTATAGGCATTTAAATTCATAGCGAGAAAAAAAAAAAAATGTTCATTCCAAACGCTGCGTTAATTTGCAATCACCTCCTTTATAAAATATCAGTTAGCAAGATGTGACAAATCACAGACGTTGTTGTACTGACAGCCTCAAAGTAGCATCTTCCGCAAATAGCAGAGTTGAAACGTAAAGGTTATGTGAAAGGTTGTTGCCAAGCACTTGTGAATTTTAACATTGGATGATGAGATTTGCAGTCACACAATATCGTGCTTGTGCATGCCATGGTCTTGTGTGCTTTTCTATATTCCATCCTGTAGAAAATCTTAGCTTTTACCTTGTTTCCTGTGTTTATTATTTTCTTCAGCTTTCCTGAAATACGGCAGCTGGTGAGCTTCGGAGAGCTTTTATCTGGCCCGCTTCTGTTTGGACTTAACAGTGAATCAGCCGCTCTAGGTCTTTGCTGGAAGGAAACAAAACCCACATTGATCTGTCATCAAATATTGATAAGTCTTGATAGCTGTCCAGTGCCTGTGCTATTTTATTGGCATACAGAAGAGATAAAAGCCATCATCATTTAGGTAGAGATAATGCACAGAATGTACATTCATTAACAAAATGGAGTGAGTGAACATCCTTTTACAGATACAGGCCGATAAGAACGGGCTAAACATGATTTAATGCCTCTCTATAACTCAGTTTTTGCTTTACTCTTTTATATATCTATTACCATGAAATTTACATCTTTGTGAACTTACAGAAAGTACCAGAGTCTTGTAGTGGCCATACACACTTTGATACATGACTAATTTATTATCCAATTAATCACTATTGATAGGAAAGATTCATCTATAGTTGACAGCCCATTCTATTGACATGTCACACATGGGGAAATCAATTGTGATAGTTGGTTAAGATATGATTGAAACCTAAGATTGTAAATAATTGATCACATCTCTGTTTCAACCATGTAATCTCATAACATGATATATCAAAATACAATCATATTCATGATCAAAGTTTTCAGTGCCGCTGATCGATGCAAAATGATAATATTCCTTCCAGTCCGATGGAGTCAGTGTGATTGAATCCAATTGAAATCCAATTGAAGTCTAGAATGATCGGAAGCAAAGTCACGGCTTCTGCTCACCCAACAAATAAAATTCAAAGTACTAACAACAACTTACAAAGCCATCCACAACTCTGCCCCCAGCTACAACACTAGACTTGTCTCAAAATATCAACCGCTCTCTTCAGTCCTCCCAAGATCTCCTGCTCTTTAGCTCCCTTGTCACCTCCTACCATGCTCACTTCCAGGACTTCTCCTATCTTTTGGAACTCCCTACCCCAATCTGTACAACTGTCTCCTAATCTATCCACCTTTAGACAAACCCTAAAAACCCTTCTCTTTAACTGCTTAACCTCTTCCCGCCTGGCTTATAGCAGAATAACGGCCAGACGGTGCTTCAGTTATCCTGACTGGGCTGGACATCCAGCAGGATAACAGCCGCCAAGTGCCCGTGGAGGCGAGCATCGTGGCGATTCGACGGAGACTCTTTACCACGTGATCAGCCCCATCCAATCACAGCTGATCACGATGTAAACATGAATAGCCGGTGATTGGCTTTTCCTCACTCCTGTCTGACAGACGCGAGTGGAGGAGAGCCGATCGTCGGCTCTACTGACAAAGGGGGTCTGTGCCTGCCCAGGGCCACCAGGGATGCCACCAGACCACGAAGATACGAAGATACCCAAAAAGGTATGCCACCCTGGACCACCAGGCAGCTGCCAATCAGTGCCCAGGCAGCTGCCAATCAGTGCCCAGGCAGATGGCAATCAGTGCCCATCAGCAATGCCTGCCAGTGTCAGTGCGATCAGTAATGCCTATAAGTATTGTCTATCAGTCCCGCGTATCAGTGCCATGTATCAGTGCCACCTATCAATGCCCATCAGTGCTGCCTATCAATGCCCACCAGTGCTGCATATCAGTGCCACCCATGAGTGCATATCAATGCCACCTATCAGTACCCAACAGGGCCGCCTTTCAGTGCCCATCATTAGTGTCCATCAGTGCCACCTCATTAGTGCTACCTCATCGGTGCCACCTTATCAGTGCCTGTCAGTGCCGCCTTATCAGTGCCCATCATTAAAGAAAAAAACTTACTTATTTGCAAAATTTTATAACAGAATTTTTTTTTATACTTTTTGCAAAAAATTAAAACCGCAGAGGCAATCAAATACCAGCAAAAGAAAAGCTGCGGGTGCAAGCCCCCAGAAGCACATGCTCGCCCCGGCTGCACGCTGCAGAAGCAGGCCCATATGTTAGGAGGACACATTTTCTCGTTCTGACAGGTGACATGACAGAGATTCACTGTCAGGACTCAGGAGCAGTGATCTTTGTCATGTCCTAGGTAGCCCATCCCCCCTACAGTTAGAAACACTCATAGGGAACACAGTTAACCCCTTTCTCACCCCCTAGTGTTAACCCTTCACTACCAGTGACATTTATACAGTAATCAGTGGATATTTTTAGCTCTGATCCCTGTATAAATGTCACTGGTCCCAAAATAGTGTCAAAAGTGTCCGATCTGTCCTCCACAATGTCACAGTTATGAAAAAATCGCATATCGCCGTAATTACAAGTAAAAAAAATATAATAATAAAAATACCATAAATCTATTCCCTTATTAGTAGACGCTATAACTTTTGTGCAAACCAATCAATATATGCTTATTGCGATTTTTTTTACCAAAAATAGAAGAATACATATCGGCCTAAACTGATGAAGAAATTTGTTTTAAAATAAATAAATGTGGGATATTTATTGTAGCAAAAAGTCAAAAATATATATATTTTTTCCAAACTGTCGCTCTTTTTTGGTTTATAGCGCAAGAAAAATAAAAACCACAGAGGTGATCAAATACCACCAAAAGAAAGCGCTATTTGTTGGAAAAAATGATGTAAATTTTGTTTTGGTACAGCATTGCACTGTGCAATTGTGCAATTGTCAGTGGCGAATCGAAAAAAAATGCTCTGGTCATTAAGGCGGCGTACAGACGATCGGACATATCCGATGAAAACGGTCCGCGGACCATTTCCATCGGATATGTCCGATCGGGAGTTTGATCCGATGGCGTGTACACACCATCGGATCAAATTCCCCGCCGCCGGACGGCGCGGTGACGCGGCGGTGACGTTGACGCCGCCGCGTCACCGCCACGTCACCGCACCAGGAAGTAAAACACTTCCGCGCATGCACCGAATCCATTCGGCAGCGGCGCGGCGGCGGTGGGGGCCGACATGTCTGCTGGTAAGTGTACTAACCAGCAGACATGTCGGGCGGACAGATTCCACCGGATAGATTTCAAAGCATGCTTTGAAATCTGTCGGGTGGACAAATCTGTCCGCTAGCCCATACACACGAGCGGAGATGTCTGCTGAAACGGTCCATCGGACCGTTTTCAGTGGACATATCCCCTCGTGTGTACGCCGCCTGAGGGGGTAAAACCCTCTGGGGCAGAAGTGGTTAAAGAAGCCTGTGCTGCTTCTAACTAATACACCTTTTTTATTTATTTTTTTACTTTCTCCATCAGCTCACCCCCCATAGCTATTACCCTTTGTATCACTTGACCCTCCCTCTTAGATTGTAAATTCTAGCGAGCAGGGTCCTCTGATTCCTCTTGTAGCAAATTGTAGTCGGTAGAGCAATAGACAGTGTCAGTAGGGCAGAGATTGGTGTCAGTAGTATTATTATTTTTTTACATTTTTTTTTTTTAATATTCTTTTTTTTTAAACGTTTTTAGAGCCCCATTAAAGCGCTTTGGTAAAATATCAGGGGTCTAAACAGAGGACTCTGCACCACACAAGTGTTTAGGGTGTACCCAGGCATACCTGACACACTTATTGCACACGCCTATGTTCCACACAGTAGATTCTTAAGTATCGTCTATTGTATTTAGACGTTACTGGACCTGTGGCTGCCTGCTTATAGTGGTTACAGTGGTGCTACTGGATAACAACTGGCTGATAATTTTCTGTCCTGCTCAACAAAATGAGCTAAGTAGGTTGTAGGGCCACCCACAGCTTGAATTTCACCCAATTCATCTATTACCAGTTAGCTTAGACTGCATGCTAATTATAGGACAGTGATTTACGTAAAGTGATACTATAGGTTTATTTATTTATTTTTTAAATAACAAACAAATCATACTTACCATCACTGTGCTGCTCGTTTTGCACAGTGTGGCCCTGAACGTCCTCTTCTGGGGTCCCCCGGTGACTTTATCGGCTCCTCCCCACCTCAGATAACCCCTTCTGGGCAGCGCTCTCCCAAGGGGGTTACCTTGCGGGTGTGCTCCTGTGTCATACACTTGCCGGGTACAGCCCCACACCCTGGCGCCCGTGTCATTGGATTTGATTGACAGCAGTGGAAGCCAATGGCTGCACTGCTATCAATCTAGCCAATGAAGAGCTGAGAAACCCTGGCAAAGATCCAATGCGTTCTCCAAGCAGGACTTTCCAGGGCTCAGGAAAGTAAAACGGGGGGGCTGGGAGGCCTGTAATTGTCAGATGTTTTTTCACCTTAATGCACAGGATGCCTTAAGGTGAAGAAACTGGAGGGTTTACAACCCCTTTAAGCCAGAGACAGTCATGAAACTAGTAATAAAAGCCACCAATGGCTGGAACTTCAGTTGATTTAGCAGGAGTCGGATAAAATTAGAGCCCACTACAGTTAACTTTGCAAGAAGGTTAACAATGGTAACCTTAATATTACTATCACTACCGATTCTCTTTAATGTGAGCCATTCACATGCATACCTACTGTACAATGAACAAATTCTTTCTAAAGAACAAAGGACTAGCTACATAGAAATATAAAATCTTTCATAGGCAGGAGGCTGTCACCGTAACTTATTAATAATAGATACTTTATTAACTGTGATTTTCTTTTGTAAACTCATGGTATGGCATGTACTTGTATCCCTTTGTACTTGATACTGTGGTTAGCTATTGACTGAACAAAGCTCTCTCCAACAAACAATTCTATTGATTAACATCAGAAAAGTGAGATCAAATAACAGTGTCAAAATATTAAGTTATTGAATGAAAACAATCAAACAAAAAAAGAGTGTTTTCTTAATTGTTCAATAAAGTGGAATCAAACCGCTCCTGAATTACCTCCCACCATCCCTCTTTGCTCTGCCATTAATAAAAAAAACTTAAGCCGCTAGTCTCTTTCAGGCATTTGGGAACTGGAGGAGACCAATGGAGCATCTCTACAGGCACACAAATGCTTCTGGTAAATGAGGAAAGTTTGCTGTGCTTGCACACATGCACACCTTAGTTGAGGCTTATGCCCTGTACACACGATCAGGCTTTTGGCCGCCAAAAATTACATCGGAAATTCAGACAAAATTCCATTCGAGTAAATCTAAATCTAAACTGATGGATTTCCTCGAAAAAAAAGTCAGATGGGGCATACACACGGTCTGAATTTCTGATGGAAAAAGCCTGTCTGACTTTTTCCATCGGAATTTCCGATCATGTGTCCAGGGCTTTAGTAACCAACCGCCTCCTGGGATAGATCTGACATAGTAATCCCAGGAGCCAGCGGGTTCTGGCAACCATTTTTGTAAGATAGAGGAGGGAGGGACAGATTAGGAAAGTTGCAATAACATAAAAAAATTTGCTCTAAAACAACCATGCACAAAAAAAAAAAAGATCCACAAAAAAAGAACAGTAGAAAGAGCGATATAAAAGTTCACAAAGCACTATGTACACAAATACGGCAGCACTTGTAGTGAGACTCCTCCCCAACCATTATCATTGAATCTTCCACCTCAATGTTCAAATTAAAAGTTTGCAAAGGGTAGTTATATCACTCCACTTCATCAGAATATGCACAGCATGTGTGATACGTTTGTAAAAATCAAACCACCATGTTTAAATCCAAGGTTTACTAGATGGTTGGACCTTGAGGCATGGAGATCAAAATAAGCATAACTATGGTACAATCCCTATACAGGATCTGCAAATGGACTGCAGCCACCTCATCTGTAGGGATGAGCCGAACACCCCCGTGTTCGGTTCGCACCAGAATCTTCGAACGGACCGACCGTTCGCGCCAACATTTAGAACCCCATTGACGTCAATGGGACTCGAACGTTCGAATTCAAAAGTGCTCATTTTATTTCCCAATATGCAAGTTATTGTCGGAAAACGTCTTTGAGAACCCGAGTCTTGCCCCAGGGAACATGTATCAATGGAAAAACAAGTTTTAAAAAAGGTAATTTTTTCCTGGAGCAGCGATTTTAATGATGCTTACAGTGAAAAAAAATGAAAAATGTTTTTAAATATCGTACCTGCTGGGTGTCTATAGTAGTGGCACGTGTTTAGAACTGTCCCTACACAAAATTAGATTACTATAAGAAAAAGGTAATTTAATGTAATGAAAATCACTGAGAAAAATAGCATGGGTTTCCCCGCCCCCCTCCCCCCAGGTCATTACAAGCCCCTTTGACCCTATATACTTTGAACAGCAGTATACAGGTGGTGCAAACAAGACTTTCAGCTAGATTCACGTACCTCGGCGCATCTTTCTCCCGGCGTAGCGTATCTTCTTTACGCTACACCGGCGCAACATTGAGAGGCAAGCGTGGTATTCACAAAGCAAATGCTCTCAACGTTGCGGTGGCGTAGTGTATAGATGTCGGCGTAAGCGGACGTAAGTCAAAGTAGGTGGAAGTAGGCTGGAAGTGGGCGTGTAACATTTAAATGAAGTGTGACCCCATTCAAATGATGGGCTGAGCTTCAAAAAACAAACTGCGCATGCGTTGTATCTTGGACGCATCCCAATGCGCATGCTCACAGTCACGTCGAAATAACTGGCTAAGATACGTCAAAACACTGCCATACGACGTGAACGTAACCTACGCACAGCCCTATTCACGTACTACGTAAACGTCGTAAAAATCGACGGCGTTCGTTCCCTGGTTCATACCTTTGCATGGGTTGCACCTCCTATATGAGGAATAACTTTACGCCGGACGTAACCCTTTCGCAAATCGCTTAAAACATGCGCCGGGCGCAAGTACGTTCGTGAATTGGCGTATCTTACTCATTTGCATATTTAAAATGGAAACGCCAGATGCGTCCAGCGTAACTATGCACACATGATACGCCGGCGTAGGCAAGTTACGCCGAGCGGCTGAAGCCTTATTTTTCGAAGTTTGTAGCTTTGGGAATCGTTGTGCAAAGATACTACGGCGCACATTTGTACTTACGACGGCGTATCTCGAGATACATCGGCGTAAGTGCTACGTGAATCAGGGCCAGAGACTGTAGGTTTGTTGTTAAGTAGAATATGTTTGTAATTTTTAACTGGTACTTCTTTAAAGTGTAGCTTTAGCCATATACTCGTTTTTTAAGCTTTCCTGAAAACATAAAGAAGGGTTATCACCCCTGTAACATTTGTTTTGCTGTCTGTGTGCATCTGTTCAGAAGATTGCACCTAACTTTCTGCCCCAAAGACAATTTTTTTATTTTTCTTTGTGACAAGGATTGTGATAAAGCATCAGTGGACAGGATCAGTGGACAGGAGACACCTTTTACAGAAGAGAATTTCCCTTCCTAGGTTTAGATTTCCTCTCACTTCCTGTTGTCTCCCTCCGTTTGCAAGTAGGAGTCGTTTGTATGTTGGATGTTTGAAAGTAGGGGCCTGCCGTATATACATGGCAGAAATTTGGGCCCTAGGTGTTGGTGTTGCAGCAAAACAGCACCTTCACAGTTAGTCTTGGCGGGCGCTGAAACGCCCTGCTGTGAAATATTAGATCAAGAATTGTAATTATACGCCCCTGTTGAACAGGGGCAGAAAAATTGGGCCTTAGGCACTGGTGCCACAACACTGCAACCCCTCACATATACTCTAGTTGAAGCACAGCAATGAGCCCGCTGCAAAACATTGCATCAAAAATTGTAATTACATGCTGTAACGGTCACCACCATTTACGATCTTCCATCAACCCAAGACAGCTTATCCTACAGTCCGACAATTTATGTAGACACAATCCATTCCATTTCCCAGAATAAAGACGAGACAAGCTCCGTTCTCTCTGGTTTCAAAATGTATGAATGTTTTAATGGTAAACTCAACTCAAGCATACTATTGTAATCACAGAGATAATGAAACTCTCCACCCCCCTCATCACACAATGGGGGGCTTTAATACACCTTCAGATGCGCTAATTACTAATCATTATCCAGACATTTTGGCACCGGTCTGACATAATTAACATGACCTAATTACTACACCTGAGAAGTCACATTCCACACCTATTATCAATAGTCTTTTCACACAAAACAGTATTAGCATCACACAATGAGTTCCCCTCAATCCACATATTAGACAGACGTTCTGACTCCGCGACAAGCTGAAACATAATTGACATGCTAACCCACTACCCCTGAAAGTCTATAGGAGTCAATAGACTTTCACACCATAGAGTCTCATTAGCATCCACAATGAAAGGTCTTTCAGAAGCAGACTCAATTAGCATCTCAACAGCCTAGGTTAAGCATTGAAGGAGTCATTATTGACCGGTTGTGGGTCAGCATTAACCAAACTGTAATATTCCAAGATATCCTGCAAACATGAATTATCATTTCTCAGTCACCCTATACCCAAGAGGGGCACAGGGTGACCCTAGACCCAAGAGTCAGTAAAGCTGGCACAGGAGTACCCCCCATCCTTCAAAAGTCTCTGGGTGTCACGGGCCATTCCGTTACACATGCCCCTGTTAAACAGGGGCAGAAAAATTAGGCCTTAGCCACTGGTGCTGGTGCCACAACACTGCAACCCCCTCACAGAGTCAGAATAACAAGATAGTCACTCAGCATCAGCATAGGCAGTCTCCAAGGGATCTAACATTTAAAAAAAAATATTCAGTTACATCAGCATCAGGTGCTTGGTAGCTGGTGGTGATCCAAGCCTGATTCATTTTTATGAAGGTCAGTCGGTCGACGGAGTCGGTGGAGAGGCAGACCCTGTGATTGGTCATAAAGCCTCCAGCAGCACTGAATGTGCGTTCTGAAAGAACGCTGAATGCAGGACAAGCCAGTAGCTCAATTGGGTATTGTGCAAGCTCTGGCCAGTTATTTATCCTCAAGACTCAGTAAGCCAGAGGATTTTCGGTGGGAAAGATGTCCAAGTCTAATCTTGCCCCTAGGTATTCCCGCACCATGTAAAATAGATGCTGGCGATGGTTGCTGGAATCGGTCATACCTACCGGCCGCCTGAACACATCATTTAGATGGCCACCTTCTCCACCGCTCCTTCTGGGACTCACCGAAGCCTCAGCAACACGTTTTCCAGGACCAGGATTTGGTAACCCCCCAGTCTCTGGGAACGCGTTGCACAGACCTTTCTGCAAGGCCTCCTGAAGATGTTTCATCTTCTGCTCCCTCTGCGACAATAAGGTCGCAACCTTACCCTTGTAACATGGATCAAGGAGATTTGCCAGCCAGTAATGATCCCTCTCCTTGATAGCACGAATATGAGGACCCTTACGCAGGCTTTGCAGAATCAGGAAGGACATGCGACGTAGGTTTGCTGAGGCATTCGGGGCAGAGTCCTCTGGGTCACTGAGGTCCTCCTCCTCCTCTTCCTGTGTGCTAGGTGGGCAAGCAGGACCACTGTCTGAATAAAGGGGGCCTTGAGAGGTAAGGAAGTCCTTCTCTTCCTCCCTCTGTTCTGCCTCAAGGGCCCTGTCCATTATTCCACTTAGTGTGTGCTCCAACATGTGAATTAGAGGGACAGTCTCACTAATGCATGCACTGTCACTTAAGCTGTCCCCTGAAGGGCATCCTGCCTCTTTGGAGATGTGCCTGTGCCTCCTCCTCCTCCTCCTCTCTCCTATCAGGCACCCACGTAGAGTCAGTGACCTCATCATCTCCTCCCTCCTCATCACTGTTGAAAACCTGGCCGTGTCACACAGTCATGTGCTGGTGAGGATGCACCGTGTCCACGACCAGCACTGTTGCCTCTAGACGCAGAGCCTGCTTGCCCTCGTGACTCTCTGCCTCTCCTTGTTGCCCTTCCAGACATTATAATGGCCTGCAGAGGACAAAGGCAGTACACACACCTCATAGCTTTTGGTGCAAACTGCAGAGGACACGTGCAGTATACATGTGCAAAGTAATGAGCACACGCACTATGCACCAAGTGGGTTTAGTTGCAAAGTAATTAGCACAATTGCACTATGCACCAAGTGGGTTTAGTTGTAAAGTATTGAGCACACTTATACTATGCACCAAGTGTGTTTAGTTGCAAAGTAATGAGCACACTTGCACTATGCACCAAGTGTGTTTAGGTGCAAAGTTATGAGCATACTTGCACTATGCACCAAGTGGGTTTAGTTGCAAAGTATTGAGCACACTTATACTATGCACCAAGTGTGTTTAGTTGCAAAGTAATAAGCACACTTGCACTATGTACCAAGTGAGTTTAGGTGCAAAGTTATGAGCACACTTGCACTATGCACCAAGTGGGTTTAGTTGCAAAGTAATGAGCACAATTTCACTATGCACCAAGTTTGTTTAGTTGCAAAGTATTGAGCACACTTATACTATGCACCAAGTGGGTTTAGTTGCAAAGTAATGAGCACACTTGCACTATGCACCAAGTGTGTTTAGGTGCAAAGTTATGAGCACACTTGCACTATGCGCCAAGTGGGTTTAGTTGCAAAGTAATGAGCACAATTGCACTATGCACCAAGTGGGTATAGTTGTAAAGTAATGAGCACACTTGCACTATGTACCAAGTGGGTTTAGGTGAAAAGTTATGAGCACACTTGCACTATGCACCAAGTGGGTTTAGTTGCAAAGTTATGAGCACACTTGCACTATGCACCAAGTGGGTTTAGTTGCAAAGTAATGAGAAAACTTGCACTATGCACCAAGTGGGTTTAGTTGCAAAGTAATGAGCACACTTGCACTATGCACCAAGTGGGTTTAGTTGCAAAGTAATGAGCAAACTTGCAGTAGACAGAAAGTTGGTTTAGGTGCACTGAGCACACGGGCAATACAACACGTGAGAACACTGCAGCTAGCACAATCAACTGCCTGACAGATTAGGAAGAACTAACTAAACTATACACTGTATAAATATATGTACGACTCCTGGGATGTATATATATCCTCTACACACTGTAAATTTAACTGACTAGCCTGCCTGCTCTATCTAGCTAGAAAAAAAAGACAATCTCTCTCTCTCTCTCTGTCTGATCTGGAACAAGCCAGCAACACACTACACGGGGCCGCCTTTTATAGTGTGGGGCATGTGCTAAAGCCCTGAGCCATAATTGGCCAAAGCCACCCTGGCTTTAGCCAACTATGGCTCTCTGTTTTTTGTGCGCTGTGATTGGCCAAGCATGCGGGTCATAATGAATCATCAGCGCGCAATGCCGCAGTGAATTATGGGCTGTGGCGCGTCACTTGAATTTGGCACGAACGACCCATTTTGTTCGTATTTAGGCGAACGGTCGAACAGACGATGTTCGAGTCGAACATGGGCTCGTCTCGAACACAAAGCTCATCCTTACTCATCTGTTTTAAATGCCACATTAAAAATCACTGGTATTAAAACGATTAAAACGTTTATTGTTAAATATGCACATTAAACCATTCATATATTCAAATAGGCCAAATACCTGTGTGACTTGCAGTGTGCATGATGACGTTAGCATCCAGAAACTCTGTCCTATGCATTTCACTACAAAAAGACCTCATTGGGGCTCTCATAGTATACATAGGCCCAGATTCACAAAGCACTTACGTTGACGTAAGTGCAAATGTGCTCCCGTAAGTGCAAATTTGCGCCGGCGTATCTGTGCCGGACCCACAAACCAACATACGCCTAAAAACTGGCCACCCTACGCTGACGTAGCTTACTTACCCCGGCATAGCGTGGGTGTACTTTTCGTCTGGACGCATGTTGCTGCTTCCATTGATTAGGCATTCAAACATGCAAATGAGGGAAATATGGCGATTCAAGAACGCACGTGCGCCCGACGCATGCTGCGCGAGGTGCGCGTAAACTGTACGTCCGACGTAAATTTATTTCCCATGGATGAGGCGCAACCCGGCAACACACATGCAAAGGTCTGCCCCAGAGAACACAGGCCGGGGTTTTGGGCGTACGTTATGTTCACGGCGTACCTGGTGATCCGGCGTAGCTTAGGCCGTTGTACCGGCGTAGTTGTGAGCATGCACATAAGTCTGCAGTTTAATGCGTCCACATCACGACAATGTCACGGCTCATGTGCAGTTCATGATACGCCAGGCATAAAACACTGCACCATGCTCGGACAATCATTTGCATGGGGGTCACGCCCACTTACACCTACGCCGGCCTGTGCCACGCCGACGTATCGTTGGGAGCAATAGCTTGCTGAATACAGTGCATGCCTCTCCGCGCTGCGCCGGCAAGGCGTACGGCATTTGTGCTACGGCGGCGTAATGTGCGCCTAACTCTCTGTGAATCTGGGCCATAATGTTTTGGGAAAGAAATCTGCAAGATGGCCTAATATAACCACTCCCAGCTCTTGCCAGTTTTTTACTACTGTTTTAGGAGAATGGACGTCTAATCTTCTCATAAGATAGTCCAACCTCTAAAGCCTCATACACACGATCAGTCCATCCGATGAGAATGGTCAGAAGGACTGTTGTCATCGGTTAACCGATGAAGCTGACTCATGGTCCATTGCGCTCACACACCATCGGGCGCGTAAAACACAACGACTTGCTAAAAAAAATGAAGTTCAATGCTTCCAAGCATACGTCAACTTGATTCTGAGCATGCATGGATTTTTAACCGATGGTCATGCCTACTAACGATCGTTTTTGACCTATCGTTAGGTATGCATCGGTTAAATTTTAAAGCAAGTTGGCTTTTTTTAACCAAAGGTTAAATAACCTATGGGGCCCAAACACAATCGGTTTTGACCGATGAAAACGGTTCATCACACAGTTGTCCTCTGGCTATCCTATCGTGTGCACGAGGCCTAATGCTACCTGTGGGCACTGGTTATAGACAATTTGTGTAAAATGAAAGTTAGCTGCAGAGTGTTTTATAAGTCCAAGACTGTGGTGCACCCTACTGGTGGATCTTTGTTGCTTAAGACTCTTTAGGGAGAATGTCCACTGGGAGGGCAATGGCTGTCTGGATGGAGCTATTCCCCTGGATCCTGCCTGGCATTTTCCAGCTCGTCTGACTTGTGGGGGCTGCAGGGTGTCTACTGCACTGTGGTAGGTCAGGACTTTATGCTTTTGTTGAGGGAGTCTGGTGTTGTACTTGGTACTTTGCTCTGGTTCCTCCCCACAGGGGTAATCCTGTAGCTGTGGCCTCAAAAATCTTAGGCACAGGCCTGTGGCAGGAAGGAGTGCTGCACCATTTTTAAATTTGGTGCTGAGTATAGGCTCTGCTGATTCTTTCTTGCACCACACGGCACATGCAAGCTCCCTTTCCTAGGATGGACATGCACATCCATGGACATGTACTCACTCAACCTTTCTGCCATCTCCTAACCGTCACCAATGCCACAAGCTTCAATTTTTCTCCTCCATTAGCTTTGTGTTGCCTTAAAATAATGTCACAAATAGCATTTAACTCTTTCTGATCCAACAGCGGCTTATAAGTACTCATAGTGGAAAATCTCTTAGTTGCATACTTTATTATGGAGGATCATAAGCACCAGTGCCGCTGTCAGCCTTAACAGCTTTTGATTCCCTAACAGCTCCAGTGTGGCTTGTAAGGAGCCTGATAATAATAGCTCAGACTACTGTCCCCTTCTTAAGTCACAACACTCCTGCTCTGAGTTCTTTTAAAGTGTAACTAAAGGTAATATATATTTTTTAGCTTTGGATAGAGTATACAGGGATTAGAAAACTTGTCAGGTTTTATTCCTATCTGTGCCCCTGCTATCTGTTGCCCAATTATATATTTGTCCTGTTTACTATTATCATCAAAAGTGAAAATAAAAGACAATTGGCTTGACATCAGTGCAATAATAGAAGGAAAATGAGACTGATGTGACTGTGGGGGGAGACATTAGAGTGTAAGCTCCTCTGTATAGAGACTGATGTGACTGTGGGGGGGAGGGGACATTATAGTGTAGGCTCCTCTGTACAGAGACTGATGTGACTGTGGGGGAGGGGACATTAGAGTGTAAGCTCCTCTGTACAGAGACTGATGTCCCCTCTCCCACACAGTCACATCAGTCTCTGTACAGAGGAGCTTACACTCTAATGTCCCCTCCCCCACACAGTCACATTAGAGTGTAAGCTCATCTGTACAGAGACTGATGTGACTGTGGGGGAGGGGACATTAGTGTGTAAGCTCCTCTGTACAGAGACTGATGTGACTTTGTGGGGGAGGGGACATTAAAGTGTAAGCTCCTCTGTACCGAGACTAATGTGACTGTGGGGGAGGGGAGGGGACATTAGAGTGTAAGTTCCTCTGTATAGAGACTGATGTGACTGTGGGGGAGGGGAGGGGACATTAGAGTGTAAGCTCCTCTGTATAGAGAATGATGTGACTGTGTGGGGGATTTCCCAGTCTACTGACATAACATCTAAACATAAGCATACAATTGGCAAGGTCTGCATATGTTTGGACCTGGAGTAACCTTCCTTTAGCTTTCTTTAACATTACCAGTCTGGGTGGGATCTTTTAAGAATCTCAAGTCTGTTAAAACTTTTCCATTGCACTTACTTCTGCAACCTGTTCTGTGTAGTGATTGACCTAATCCAGACAACATGTTTACTCCTCCCAAATTGTATAGCCATCAATATCCAGCTGAGGAGGACTTCCTTAAAGTATTCCATTCCGTCCATGTTCCATTCCTGACTTACAAGACTCTGATTGTTCTTGTTTATAACATCCCTGTTTTTAAATTTCCTGTGGATAAAAGGCTAGAAGCCCTTCCCAAGGCCTTATCATCCCTTTTGGACCCTAACCTGCAATTTGCCATTGCGGCCATGTCCATATGCCAGACCTTGGGCTTCTAGGATATGTTTAGGGATCCTGGTTCTATCCTAACAATTTTTTTCAGTCCTTCAACAACTGAAGCTCATGCCTGTGGCTTTAAATTAATGTGTGGACTGGCAAAAATTATACACGTAATTTCCAGCATGGGTCTTCTATTTGACTCAAAAGTTTGGCTGCACAGCATCAGTATAACAAATACTTTTTGTGCATGCCCTATGAAAGGAAATGTCTCATTGGAGCATCTATAGTCAACTATTAAAGACAGCAAGGAAGGAAAGAGCACCTACAATATATCCCAATCAAAGGAAAGCTAATTCTCAGAAACCCTCTACTTAGGGGGCTAAGAAAAGTTCCTTTTGTTTCTATTCAAGCCTCCAATTTCAGGACAAAGCCCGAGACTCAATTCCACTGCCAGACTTGACTCTCAAATCCTCACAAGAAAGCCACATCTGTTGGCCTTTACAGTCACCTGTAAAACCTGCCAAAATTCCTACTAAGACTAGGGACCTCCACACCTCTCTGGTGCCACTCCTCTTTGCAGGGGTCATAGACATTGTTCTGAAAATTTTAACATTGCAGGATTTTTACCTAAATTTGTTCACCTTTCCCAAAACTTCACTCATCCCATACTGAATCTAATGAGTCTCAACACCTGTGTTTGGGTACAATAATTCTGCATGGAATCTTTACGATCAGTCATTGCCTCCCTCCATTCAGGAGACCTTTTGGCCTCTGTGGTCATCAGGGATGCCTACCTTCATGTCCCTATCCTTCTGGTGCATCAAACTATCTGCAGTTTCTGGTGGGCACACACCATTGCCAATTCAATGCCCTTCCTTTTATGTGTCTGTTCACTGCACCTGGTGTCTTAACCAAGGTGGCAGTCCATTTACTTATTCGGTCCATTCACAGACCATCCTCATTGTTTTATACCCAGACAACTGCGCAGACTATTCAAACTCTGTAGAGATTTGGATGACACCTGAAACTCCCAAAGTCAGTGCTGGAAAAAACTCACCATGTTATCGTTTATAGTACTCTGTCCAGGTATCCCTTTCCACAGAAAAAACTCTAAACTCTCTGCTTCCATATTTGAAAACTACAGTTTAAAAGTCAGCCAGCCATCAGCTTTAACGTGTGGGTTCTAAGCTTAATGGTGGCCCCTTTTGAAGAAGTTTCATATGCCCAACCTACTCCAGGCTATTGCAACTCTGGACAAGCAGCACAATATCTAGAGTAGACTATCCCATTCACCTTACCCCAAAACCAGGCTTTGCCCTGGCTTTGCAACTCATGCATCTAAATCTAGAGTCGGGAGAAGTCTATCCTCTCACTTGCCAGGGATGTTCTCACAAAAAATACATATCAGTCATGAAAACTCTCTCAATATCAGGGACTTGGTTGCTAAAAGAAAACTCATCTCCTGTGCAACATTCTGGAGCTTAGAGTGATTCAGTAATCTTGCTAATGCTGGACCTCTTGGCTGAATTGTAATCTAACCAGGATACTGTATGACAATACTACAGCAGTGGCCTTTGTCAACCATCAGGAAGGAATTTGTTGTCTCGAGCCAGATGTGAATTTCCTGGCTTCCAGGTTCAGCAACAAACTAAGCAAATTTGTCTTCGGATCCAGAAATCCTCTAAGTATCACACTGGATGCTCCAATGGCTCAGTGGATCAATTCAGCCTAATCCTCAGATTCCTGTAAGACTATAGGCCTCCCAGAGCATCTGGATCTTCAGTCTCAAGGACCAATTTGCCGTCTTTCCCAGTCACTGGCTTTAACGTCCCAGCTATTTCTTCCACATCTACAGCATTGTTCAGGCTGAGAGTTAATGGAGGGTCTCTGCCAAAGCTCTTGAGCTAATATGTATGTATGTAAACTAGTATGAGGAGGACTCCGGAGACAAAAAAATATTAGCATATTAAGAAATAAGGGGTGTAGTAGGGACACCCCCTGGACCCCCTTAACATCTTATAAAGCTGTTCCTGCAGTCATCAGGAGCCACATACATGTTCACTGCTGTTAAGGGTTTTTAGATCCACTCATGCTTGATTTTTTATTTTTTTTGCAGAGGATCAGCTAGACAATCTTCAGTCAACCTCTTTGGAATGACCTCCTAGTGGCACCACTGTCCTTGTCCTGCGGCTACTCCCTACTATCTGACTAGAAATTACCAATCATGTACAACTTTCTATTTCTACACTAATACTAACAACTGTTAAATCTGTCCATGGGCTATTCCCCAGTAGTCACATAATCCTTCCATCCATGTTTCTCCTCAATGGATAACCTGAGACTGGTTATACAGAATTAAAAAAAAAAAAAAATTCAAACAAAACAGTAAACACATACTTTGTTTGCCTAAACTGTACATTTAATTGTTTCTTTGGAGCACCGCTGCAACATCATCAGGCTAATCATAATTACTAGCATTTTGTTTGTTTCATGGGATCCAGAACTTCTGCAGCTCGCACCTCCTTTAAAAGTCTTTGGCCCGGATTCACGTAGGGCGGCGTATCTTTAGAGCGGCTTATCTTTAGAGCGGCGTAGCGCATCTCAAATACGCTACACCGACGTAACTTAGAGAGGCAAGTGCAGTATTCACAAAGCACTTGCTCCGTAAGTTGCGGCGGCATAGCGCAAATTGGCCGGCGTAAGCCCGCCTAATTCAAAGTAGGAAGGAGATGGGCGTCATCTATTTAAATTAAGCGTGACCCCATGCTAATCAATGGCCGGTCGAACTGGGCATGTGCATGCATGCTCAGAATCACGTTGCATATACTCCCTAAGATACGTTGGCGCAATGAACATAAATTACGCACAGCCCTATTCACGTAGTACTACGTAAACGGCGTACGCAACGTACAATTTGACGGCGTCGTTCCCTGGCCCATACCTTTGCATTAGCTGAGCCTGCTATAGCAGGGGTAACTTTACGCCGGACGTAAGCCTTACGCAAATCGCGTATATGAAGCGGCCGGGCGCATCTACGTTCGCGAATCGGCCTATCTTACTCATTTGCATATTTATAATGGGAATGCCGAATGCGTCCAGCGTAACTATGCGCCCACGATACGCCAGCGTAGGCAAGTTACGTCGGATGGCTGAAGCCATGTTTTTGGACGTATCTCGCTTTGTGAATCGGCGCAAAGATGCGATGGCGCACATTTGAAATTACGGCGGCGTATCTGGAAATACGCCGATGTAAGTCTTTCTGAATCTGGCCCTATATGTCTATTTGGCTGGCACTTCCTTCAGTAGAACTTCAACCTACTTCCTCACCCTAGAGTGTCAATAACTCTTGCAAGTAAGCCAAGAAAGTCACAGACATCACCACTACCACTGCTGAAAGGCCAGACTACTGTATTATTATCCAAAGGTTAAGCATTTATCATTGTGGCACTATACTGTAATTAAACAATGGTTCTGAACCTTAGTAAAGTTATTTCTCATACTTGGACACATTACTTATTATGAGGCTAACTTAAGTCAGTTAAATCACAAGAACATAATATTGTCATTGGAACATGAGGCATGATTGACTTTAATATACTGTAGACTGAGTTACAAAATCCCAGCATCCATTTTCTGTAGATGACAGGTGCACTTTAAGACTAGCCACAAATAAATGACTTTATTTATCTTATAAGGCATCTGATTTAAAATGGAACTCCACTTCCATGGGGCAAAATAGCAAACAAAAAATAAATAATATACTGTAACTTATACAATTATGGCACAAGTCATATTGTAATTGAATGCAATTAAAAATAATGCAATATGGCTACCTGGAGCTGTTCTGTACACAGATTGTTTACAGAACGCCCCCCAGAAACATAATTTCCTGCTTGTGTGATTGGCTCACTGATTTTCCCAGAAACCTACACTAAGATATAAGTCAGACTTTAGGCATCCCCTGCAACCAAATTGTCACTTTTGATAAGATATTCCCAATTGGAAATCACATCTAAAGGGATGCAGGCCCAGCAGCTTTCCTCATTAGTGCCCTGCAGGTGCACAGCTGATTGATAATTATGAAACCACTCCCATTAGACTCACTTTCCCAAATGGACCGACAAACACACAGGGATTTTTTCAGAGTAACAAAAGGCAGGAATCTGCTGTAAAGTTTGTTAAAATCCTTGCAATACACATATATCACCCAGGGGGAATTTTTTTTTCTCAACAGAACTGGAGTTACTCTTTAAAGCGGATGGTTCACTAGAAAAAAATATTAAAAGCCAGCAGCAACAAATACTGCAGCTGCTGACTTTTAATATTAGGACACTTACCTGTCCTGGAGTCCAGTGGCGTCCGCAGCAGAGGACGAGCGATCGCTCGTCACCCTGCTGCTCCCCCCTCCATCCACGGTGAGGGAACCAGGAAGTGAAGCGCTGCGGCTTCACTGCCCGGTTCCCTACGGCGCATGCGCGAGTCGCGCTGCGCCCGGCGATTGGCTCCCGCTGTGTGCTGGGAGCTGAGAGTTCCCAGCACACAACGGGGGGGCGACGGGATGTCGCCAAAAAACCCGTCTTTTGCCCGAGACTGCGGGCCGGAAGTGGTTGCAGATACCTGTCTTTAGACAGGTATCTGCACCCCCCTCCCCCCTGAAAGGTGTCAATTGTGACACCGGAGGGGGGAGGGTTCCGATCAGCGGATCTTCACTTTAGGGTGGAGATCCGCTTTAACCACTTGCTGACCAGCCGCTGTAGTTTTACTGCAGCAGCATGGCACGGCTGGGCGAAACAACGTTATGTTACGTTACTTCGCCCTGTGGCCACTAGGGGCACACGTCCCTGGAGCAGATGCGAGTGCCCGGCGGGCGCAATGACACACAGATCAGGTTCATTTAGGGAGAAATGACTGATCGTGTGTTCATACAAAGTATGAACAGCGATATGTAATTCCCCCTAGTAAGTCCTATCCCCCTTCAGTTAGAACACAGAGAGGGAACACAGTTAACCCCTTGATTGCCCCCCTAGTGTTAACCCCTTCCCTGCCAGTGACATTTTTACAGTAATCAGTGCATTTTTATAGCACTGATCACTTTAAAATTGTCAATGTCCCAAAAATGTGTAAAAAGTGTCCAATCTGTCTGCCATAATGTTGCAGTCCGGATAAAAATCGCAGCTAGCCACCATTACTAGTAAAACAAATATATATAATAAAATGCTATAAATTTTGGGCAAACCAATAAATATAAACTTATTGCAATTTTTTCTTTACCAAAAATATGTAAAAGAATACATGTCGGCCTAAACTGAGGAATTTTTTATTTTTATTTTAAATTGAAGTATTTATTATCGAAAAAGTACAACATATTGGGAATTATTTACTGAAGACAAATCAACTTTGCAAAGTTCACTTGGAAGTGCAGTCACTGTAAATTTGAGCGGTAGATCTGAAATGAGGGGAAGCTCTGCTGATTTTATCATTCAAACATGTGCAAGCTTAAATGCTGTTTTTTATATTCCTTGCATGTCCCCCTCGGATCTACAGCAACTGCACTTCCAAGTGTACTTTCAGTGCAATTTCAAGTGCACTGTGCACTTGTAGTTCAAAGTGGATTTGCCTTTAGTAAATAACCTCCACTGTGTTTTTTCTAAATTGTTGCTCTTATTTTATTTATTGCTTATTATTTTTTTTTGTAATGCCTTATTTGTATCAACATTTTTGAACGCTGTCTGTGATCCGTGGTGTGCTGGCGAATATTTTTTAACTGTTTGATGGTTCCAGTGCCCAGCTGGGGATCCTTTCAGCACTCACCTTCTTTCTACGAGCCATTAATCCAGGTCTGTGTGCGATTGGAATATTGACTAGATTATTTTGTTCATAGCGCACAAAATAAAAACAGCAGAGGTGATCAAATACCACCAAAAAAAGATATATTTGTGGGAAAAAAGGATGCATATCTTGTTTTGGTACATCGTCGCACGACCATGCAATTGTCAGTTAAAGCGACACAATGCCTAATTGTAAAAAGTGCTCTGGTCAGGAAGGGAGTAAAATCTTCCGGGGCTGAGGTGGTTAAAGCGGAGTTCCACCCAAAAATGGAACTTCCGCTTATCCCACTCCTAACCCCCTTACATGCCACATTTGGCATGTAATTTTTTTGTGGGGGGAGTGGGGGCTTCAGGTGGAGTGGGACTTCCTGTCCCACTTCCACCTTCCGCTGAGGGGCTGGTTAGGCGATTGCATGGGACACATGACAGGTCCTATGAGATCGCCTGTCCAATCAGCGGCTGGCCGCTCGCACATGCGCAGTGGGTGCCCGGCCGTGAACCCGAAGGCTGTCACGGCCGGGTTCCCACAGCTACGATGAAGACGCCGGCTTGGGGAGAGGGGAGAGGAGCCCCGGCCGGCGCGTCGCTGGAACCCTGGAGCAGGTAAGTGATTGTTTATTAAAAGCCAGGAGCTACACTTTTTGTAGCTGCTGACTTTTAATAAACATAAAACAATATCATTTTTGAACGCTGTCTGTGATCCGTGGTGTGCTGGCGAATATTTTTTAACTGTTTGATGGTTCCAGTGCCCAGCTGGGGATCCTTTCAGCACTCACCTTCTTTCTACGAGCCATTAATCCAGGTCTGTGTGCGATTGGAATATTGACTAGATTATTTTGTTCATAGCGCACAAAATAAAAACAGCAGAGGTGATCAAATACCACCAAAAAAAGATATATTTGTGGGAAAAAAGGATGCATATCTTGTTTTGGTACATCGTCGCACGACCATGCAATTGTCAGTTAAAGCGACACAATGCCTAATTGTAAAAAGTGCTCTGGTCAGGAAGGGAGTAAAATCTTCCGGGGCTGAGGTGGTTAAAGCGGAGTTCCACCCAAAAATGGAACTTCCGCTTATCCCACTCCTAACCCCCTTACATGCCACATTTGGCATGTAATTTTTTTGTGGGGGGAGTGGGGGCTTCAGGTGGAGTGGGACTTCCTGTCCCACTTCCACCTTCCGCTGAGGGGCTGGTTAGGCGATTGCATGGGACACATGACAGGTCCTATGAGATCGCCTGTCCAATCAGCGGCTGGCCGCTCGTACATGCGCAGTGGGTGCCCGGCCGTGAACCCGAAGGCTGTCACGGCCGGGTTCCCACAGCTACGATGAAGACGCCGGCTTGGGGAGGGGGGAGAGGAGCCCCGGCCGGCGCGTCGCTGGAACCCTGGAGCAGGTAAGTGATTGTTTATTAAAAGCCAGGAGCTACACTTTTTGTAGCTGCTGACTTTTAATAAACATAAAACAAGCCTGGAACACCCCTTTAAGCATCTATGGTAATATATAGGTAGTGTAGGGAGCGTTCCTATTAAGGCACCCTCCAGTACATAGATAGTGTTTCAATTAGTGTTGAGCAGAATATGCCATATTCGATTTCGCGATATATCTCGAATATAGAGTCGAATATTCGAGATATATTCGTTAAATGCGAATATTCGCGATATTTTTTGTAAATGAAATGATTGCGAAATTTCGCTATTGCGAATGCAAATGCGAATGCCAATTGCGAATGCGAATGAAATTTCGAGAAATGCGGAAGGAGCACTATGATTGGCTCAGAATATTCGTGATATTTTATAATACAAAATAATTGCGAAATTTCGAGAAATGCGGAATGGAGCACTCTGATTGGCTCAGAATATTCGTGATATATTACAATACAAAATAATTGCGAATATTCGGCAAATGCGGAAGGAGCACTCTGATTGGCTCAGAATATTCGTGATATATTACAATACAAAATAATTGCGAATATTCGGCAAATGCGGAAGGAGCACTCTCATTGGCTCAGAATATTCGTGATATTTTATAATACAAAATAATTGCGAATATTCGGCAAATGCGGAAGGAGCACTCTGATTGGCTCAGAATATTCGTGATATTTTATAATACAAAATAATTGCGAAATTTCGAGAAATGCGGAATGGAGCACTCTGATTGGCTCAGAATATTCGTGATATATTACAATACAAAATAATTGTGAATATTCGGCAAATGCGGAAGGAGCACTCTGATTGGCTCAGAATATTCGTGATATATTACAATACAAAATAATTGCGAATATTCGGCAAATGCGGAAGGAGCACTCTGATTGGCTCAGAATATTCGTGATATTTTATAATACAAAATAATTGCGAATATTCGGCAAATGCGGAAGGAGCACTCTGATTGGCTCAGAATATTCGTGATATTTTATAATACAAAATAATTGCGAAATTTCGAGAAATGCGGAATGGAGCACTCTGATTGGCTCAGAATATTTGTGATATATTACAATACAAAATAATTGCGAATATTCGGCAAATGCGGAAGGAGCACTCTGATTGGCTCAGAATATTCTTGATATTTTATCGTAATTTCGCAAAAATGCGAATGAGAAATTGATTGCGGAATTTTGACAGTAACACTCTGAAATCGAATATATGTGTTATTTTAGCTAAAAACAATATTGCGAATTTCTCGAAAATAATCGCGCGATATCGCTATTGCCGAATAATCGCATTGCGATTTTTCGGCAATATAAAATGATCGCTGCAGGTACTCGGCCCAAGGTCTCTAATCATACCAGCAATGCTTTTAGACGTCGATGGGGATCTCTAGGATGTGATCTGTTCTAAAAAAAAAATGAAAAAATACGAATATTCGAAATAGCGAATATTCACCGCGAAATTCGGAATATATCGCGAATACTCGAATATGCCATATTCGAGCCGAATATTCGCAATACGAATATTCGTGAGCAACACTAGTTTCAATGGCAGGTAGATTTCTTAGCCACCAATGACATTTTCCAATGTACATGTTTGACAAATTGACACACATTTGTTTATGTGATATATGCCAGATCTTTAAGCACTATTACTGCTTGAACTCCTTAGTATAGCATCTATTAAATTCTGCTGCTTCCCAGATGATGAATAGTTGAATCCTAAACTGTTCACAATTAGTTACACATTGGCAAAGAATGGATAAAGGTCAAACGGCATCACTTTGCGAGAACAGAGCCTGATAAATGGTAATCCCCCCACAACTTCCTCTTCTCCCCTTCTCTAGGATTTCCAGTCCAGCTGTGGGTGAACACCTGTGGTCATGCCGAGCAGCCAAGAATCACACAAGGAGGTGTGTTTATGAGCCGCAGGAACAAAGGCCGTGTTTCTATTAGAACAGCCCTGATACAGATGGCTGAAAGATCAACTGCTGATTTTTTTTCCTCTGCTTTCCACTTAACCATGCAAGACAATTTCTGAAGGCAGTATTCAATAACTTTGTTTATATCCAATCTATATTGTGCAATTATAACAAGTGTTGCATAGGGCATTAAAGCTCATTTCTTTAGGCTTGCAGTGGATTCCAAAGGCAGCAGGAACTGAAGGTCACCAGGACATGAGTGAGAATGACCTGTCTCTGTCATTGGCAGTGTTCTGAGTAGATTGCATTTCTCTTCTAACAGATGTCATATTTATTTGAAATTACCTGGGCATGCTTTATATCCTTTGGTGTTAAGTGGATTTATCCAGAATGGTGTGAGCTATAATACAGTTCTGTGTAAACCAGACTCATGTAAGCCGATTCAATTACTTGACTCAAATGTCGAGCCCTTTAGATTTAGAATTTTCTCATCTAACATTCTACAGTTTTCTACCTGTTTGCTGTCTCAGTTATAATATATGCACCGTTGCATCTAAATTCAGCATGCGTACATGATAAACAGCTGTAGTTGATAATAGATGATAAATGACTCTAATGCCTTGTACACACGATTGGTTTTCCCGTAAGGGAAAGCTGTCATGACAGCTTTTGGCCAGGAAAACTGTCCCTGTGTTTGCTCTATGGCAGTTTTCCTGACAGGAAAACCATCAGGAATTTCTGGCGGGAAAAATGAGAACATGTTTTATTTTTCCTGCCGGGATTCCCAGCGTTTTTTAAGCCAGCAGTTTCTCTATGGCCGCGTACACACGACCAAATAAATCCGATCAAATCGGTCTGACAGACCGTTTTGATCGGATTTGTCTGCTGGGCTATTTTGGTTTGATCGTGTACACACGATCAAACCAAAATCCCCGCCGGCAGACAGCGCGGTGACGTGGCGGTGACGTTGACGCCGCCACGTCACCACACCTGGAAGTAAAAAACTTCCATGCATGCGTCACATCCATTCGTCGCATGTGCGGACAGATGGTTACTAACCAGCAGACATGTCGGACGGTCGGGTTCTCAGCAGACAGATTTTAAAGCATGCTTTAAAATTTGTCTGCTGGAAAAAACCCGTCTGCTCGCCCGTACACACGATCGAATTTGTCTGCTGAAACGGTCCGTCAGACAATCCGCCAATGGGGAAAGCTGCGTTGGAGCATACACACGGCCGGGTTTCCCGACCAAAGCTCTCATGGCAGTTTTACTGCCAGGAAAACAGCCGGGTGTAGGGGGAAAAAGCTACCAAGCAGGTTCTTGGTTTTCTCCTTGGTTTTCCCAGCGGACTTATTACCGCCGGGAAAAACGATTGTGTGTACAAGGCATTAGTCTGGGTAACATACTATTTGAACTAAGAGCTCCAGTACCCAGAAAATGTATTGTTAGGTCTCAAGTCTATTAGAGCCCTTTCACACTGTCAGTGTGGGGGCGTCGGTGGTAAAGTGACGATATTCTTAGCGGCAGTTTACTGTCCTTTTAGAGGCGCTTTACAGCCGATAGCGGGCATTTTTAACCCCCCACTAGCGGCTGAATAAAGGGTTAACAAAAGCCTGCAAAACGCCACTTCTGAGGCGCTTTGCAGGCGCTTTGGCGGCGCTGCCCATTGTTTTTAATGGGCAGGAGCACTTTAGGAGCGGTGTATCCCATGTGGAAGAAAAATATATTTTAAATATATTTTAAAAAAACATTCCTAATATATTTTTCCCAAATATATTGCAATATATTTGAAATGCTACAATTTTGGCCAGATTCAATATATTTCAAAAATATATTTCAATATATTTGTGAATATATTATTGAATATATTGGGAAATGCATTGTGAAATATGTTGCAAATATACTCATAAATATATGTTAAATGTACTTCTGAATGCATTTAGCAATATATTTATGCAGCCATAAATATATTGCAACATGCATTTTGGAATGCATTGTGAATATATTCAGACATATATTGCTAAATGCATTCAGAAGTACATTTAACATATATTTCTGAATACATTCACAATGCATTCCAAAATGCACTTGGCAATATATTTATGGCTGCAAAAATATATTGCTAAATGCATTTAGAAGTGCATTTAACATATATTTATGAATATATTTGCAACATATTTCACAATGCATTACCCAATATATTCACAAATATATTGAAATATATTGAATCTGGCCAAAATTGTAGCATTTCAAATATATGGCAATATATTTGGGAAAAAATATATTAAGAATGTTTTTTAAAATATATTTTAAATATAAATGTACTGAATGTAAAATAAAAAAAAAATACATTCCTATTACATTTTGAAAGGCTGTGCATTTATATATTGTATTTTATATATTGTAGGCCTATAAAACCAGCAAATATTTGGAAATAAAAACAATAACACAGTACAATACACACAACTTTATTAGCATGTAAATATACAAAAACTACAACACAGAGAATAGAAAGTGGTGTTAACTGTGGAAAATGACATTAATGACATAAAAGTTTATTTGTGGTATTCTGATGGTTCCCCATGTTTCCCTTCAGGTGATATTTCAACACCGCAATTTTTCTTGTAACAGCGTCACTGATCACACCATTTGAAGTCCCAGGAAACTTTGCCAAAGTGGCAGCTTTAAAAAGTAAATGGAAAATATTAGACTTATTAGATTTTCCCTGTGAATCAAAAGCCATATAAGACCCTTTTCACACTGTAGCGCTGCTAAAGCTCCGGCGGTTTTTGCAACACTTTTTAGGCGTTTTTTTTTAAAGGGAAAAAGTACAGTTTTAATGCGCTTTTAAAGTGCTTTGGAAGCGCTGCCCATTAATTTCAATAGGCAGGTGCGTTTTAGGAGCGCTATTTATAGCGCTCCCAACCCGTCCCAGATGCTGCTTGCAGGACTCTTTCTAATGTTCCGCAAGCGCATCGCCCCAGTGTGAAAGTACTCATTGCACTGAAAGGGATGCAGTTTCATGAGCTTTTTAGAGGCTATTTCTAGTGCTAAAACGCCTGAAAACTGCCTCAGTGTGAAAGGGGTCTAACAGATGCAGCTGAGTAAATAAAACTAACCAAATTAAGCATGTATAAAAACATCAAAATATTGTAGACTTTTCAAAAATCTGTATAATTATCAACATCTTGCCTACAACTTGTCTTATTAGTTCAGACTACTACCAGACTGAGCAAGATATCTTATTTTGAAACAAAAGTCAAATTGGCTTACAGTCTACATGTCAAAGCTGATGTTTACATAGGGTCTAACTGTACCCGCTTCTCTCCATCTGTCAGCCGCTTGGAGGCACCGCCTTGAAAGTTACTTTTTATTGAAGTGGTTGAAAAGGTACAAAGGTTTTTACCTTCATGTATTTTATACATTAAGGTAAAAAAAAAAAAACTTCTGTGTGCAGCAGCCCCCCTATACTTACATGAGCCCCCTCTCGATCCAGCGATGACCACGAGTGCCTTGTCTCTCCAGGGACTTGCACTGCTGATTGGCTTTCTGTAGTGGTGGGAGCTATTGGCTCCCGATGCCATCAATCACAGTCAGTGAGCTAATTAGGAGATGGGGCCAAGGAGCAGCTCAGTGTGTGTGTGTTGAAAAAACAGAGCTGTGGTTTAGGAGCACTGGCATGGGACCTGAGAAGAGAAGGATCTGGGCTGCTCTGTACAAAAACCCTTACACAGAGCAGGTAAAATATGTCATATTTGATATTTACAAAAAAGACAACGTTTTAATGTTTCGGTACCAAAAGAAATCCTACCTGTTTAGGCCTTGAGTACAACACTTGACAAGGAGATGAGCTCAAGTCTTTAGATGGGACAGAAGGTGATGCACACGATACACCCACACAGGATGAACTTCCACCATCATTCTTCAGTGCTATTAGCTGCGCTCTTGTTATTTTCAAAGTATCCATTACGCCAGGTAACTCTATGGAAATGCATAAAAACATTTTAAGTAACATAATGGCCTATTTTCTCACCATATCCATTAATTTCATTTGTTAGAAATTGATGACTTGTGGAAAAATGTACTTTTACATGATTAGAGGGTTTCCTCCAGTCTGCTGCTGACCCATCCCCTCCACCAGATCAAAAATATTCCAGGAGGGTTTCTCCCAAGGTATAAGTAAAGATGTTCCACAAAACAAAAATCTTACTTGTGCATATAGTATGTAGTTACCTCAGTGCACTCACTGATACTATAATGAATGTAGTACAGTAAGCTCCCAGTTACTGTTATTTCTGGTTGCTTGAGATCTAATAGTAACTCTCAAGCATCCACCTCCCATGGCACCCTACCCCCTCCCACTTAGCAGCTAAAGGGGGTAGGGATTGGGGGCATTGTTTTACCACCCCCAAATTCACATGCGATGAGCCTAAAAAGTGCTATTGCCAAATGCAACTAAGGGCTCATTCATAATGCGTTATGCAATGCTCCAATGGGCCTCTGAGAAATTATACAAGGTGGTCAGGAGGCAAAATGTTAACACCAATAATTGCAGTGAAAGGCACAGGATTGCAGTGCGGTAGTACGGCAATTATAGGTTTTAGTCAGGTGTGATGAGGCAACATTGGAGGACACTTTGCCCTGTGATTAGGGTTGTCCCAATACCGATACTAGTATCGGTATCGGGACCGATGCCGAGTATTTGCGGGAGTACTTGTACTCCCGCAAATACCCCCGATACCAAAATAGAATAATTCATATTGCAGCCATGTCCTGTCCCTCATACCTGTAGCTATGATATGTCCCCCACGTATGCCGCCGCCGCCGCATACCGCCGTTAATCCCCCTGCATTATAGCGTAGCGTGCATTACAAGCTTTCATTTTGAATACTTGTAAATGCCCGCGCCGCCATGTATAGACACTCCCCTTCTCGGGGATCCGTCCAATACCGAGCAAGGGGGAGTGGTGATGTTACGGGCGTGGGACACTCCCCCTTGCTCGGTATTGGACAGATCCCCGAGAAGGGGAGTGTCTATACATGGCGGCGCGGGCATTTACAAGTATTCAAAACAAAAGCTTGTAATGCACGCTACGCTATAATGCAGGGGGATTAACGGCGGTATGCGGCGGCGGCATCATAGCTACGGGTATGGGGGACATACATGGCTTGCAATATGGGGGACATACATGGCTTGCAATATGTGGGGGACATACATGGCTTGCAATATGTAGGGGACATACATGGCTTGCAATATGTGGGGGACATACATGGCTGCAATATGTGGGGGACAGGACATGGCTGCAATATGTGGGGGACAGGACATGGCTGCAATATGTGGGGGACATGGCTGCATTTGGGGACATATTTAAAAAAAGTATCGGTATTCGGTATCGACGACTACTTGAAAAAACATATCGGTACTTGTACTCGGTCCTAAAAAAGTGGTATCGGGACAACCCTACCTGTGATCTTTGACTTCTCCCATGTTGTTCGGGTAGATCTCCACCTCTCGAAGGTTGCCTACCTCTGCCCTAAAACACTGTAGAATGAAAAGGCAAATGATTGGTCAAACAGAAAATAAAGATAAAAATAACAAAGGCAGCAGAACTGGTGGAATAATAGACAATAAATAGATAAAAAATGAAAAGACTGCACCAATATAAAACATTCTATGAAAATTAAAATTGAAAATTTCACCAATACCAATTCACATTGAAAGACTGGCATCCAGGGGCTGATATGCCAAAAACGGTGCACAATAATTAACTAATACAAAAAAATCAGAGTGCAAGGAAAAATTTGTATATACATTCACAAAATTAATGTCAAATTATATGTATAAACAATGAGAGGTTAATACGTCAAATCGGTGATCCCAAAAATTGTATGCCAACAGCACACAATTGGCAAACCAAACCTCTAAAATTCTTAATGATATCACCACAAAACTCAAACACTGATGACCAAATGAATAATGAAGGATGATGCAAATATGATGATCAGATACAGTGCCGGTTGAATGTGGCGATATAAAAAAAAAGGGAAGGTGCCCACCACCATAATTAAGTTGTCCGCTTACCAAAGGCAAGTTGTCTCAGTTGTTGGTTTTCTTCTTCCAAGTGCTTATTCCGGTTTTATATTCACCAGCTGTCAGTTAGTCTTGGTCAGGTGCTTTGACAGCGGCTGGCGCCCCATCTGTCAGAATCCGCCACACAACACACACACACACACCCCAGACACCGCTAACCTCCTTCTGCACAATTTATTTGATGGCAGCTGAATGTAAACAGCAGGTAGTGGGGGAACCATAGCCAGACTGCCATTGGCTGTTTCAATTTTAAAATTAGGCTGACTATTGCGCCCCCTTCCCACTCCCTGCTGTCAATCAGCAGAGGAAGACCTGAAGAAGAATGTTCTCCTTCAAATCCTCTCCTTTGCTGATTGACAACAGGCAGTGGGCGGGTGCAATAGCCCACTATTGGCTACTGCAAATTAAAATAGTCAATAGCAACCTGGCTATTGATTCCCCTGCTATCTGTTTTTTTTTCCTGTATTCTGCCAGTGGCCAGTGGCTGTAAGAATACAAAAAAAAGGCCTAGGTGTCAACTGATATCAGGCTACTTCTGGGGCAGCTGGATGTAATATTAGTACCTCATATTGTTATCAGCCTGAAAGGTGGCCCATAATTGGTACCTGTATGGAAAAATCCATATCTAATGGCACCTAGTAGCAGGGCAGATAATAATATGCAAAAGGGGAGGGAGACATAAAACATTGGTAGCACCGTGCCCTGACATTATGGGGTATATTTACTAAAGGCAAATCCACTTTGCAGTACAAGTGCACTTGGAAGTGCAGTCACTATAGATCTGAAGGGGACAAAAAAAAAAAAACAAACATTTTTTCCTGTACATGATTGGATGATAAAATCAGCAGAGCTTCCCCTCATTTCAGATCTCTCTCTCAGATCTACAGTGACTGCATGTCCAAGTGCACTTGTAGTGCAAAATAGATTTTCCTTTAGTAAATCAACCCCTATGCTGCATGGTGAGTGGATATAGAATGAAAGCCGTATATTATATGCAGCAATGTGCACTGAAGTATGCTACACAGTTACTGGATATAACATGGAAGACATACATATTATATGCAGCAGGGTGACATGCTGTGACAGAGGAGCCCTATAATATTACATTACTATGCACATGCTGTATGGTAACTGGTGAGGTGAATGCACACAGAATGAGAACTATTCAGCAGGAAATAAACAAATACAACTTTAACTCATACACCAAACTTTCACAATTCTAATATTATTTGATAGAAGGCTTACCTTTCATCCAGGAGAATACATCCAGGGGAATACATCCAGGACATTACAGAGAACTTCTCCACCATGCCATGCTTTCCTTTTCAGAGGCCTTACCAGGAACAGGAAGTGAGAGGTGAAAGTTCACCCCTCTGGTTCCCACAGCTCACTTCCTGTAACAGACCTCCTGTATTATGATTGCAGTCTCTCTGTTTAAAGAGTTTTCCCCAGGGCTGGATTTACATATTAGAAGATCGAAGGCACAGAAATCAGACCCATATCCCAATAAAAAAGAATGAGATAAAAGAAATTAGAAAAATATTTATACATGTAAGTAAGTTATGGAAGATGCATTCTATATATATATTTTGTATCTTCATTCTGGTATATATGTGTGTGTGTATATATCAGATATACTCCATATGTATATATATATATGTGTGTATATATATATATATATATATATATATATATATATACACACAGTATATACACACACACATATATATACTGTATATACACACACACACGCACAAGAATGCAGCTCTCATCACTTACATATTTATCTTCCAGCCCAGCCTAGTATTGGCACATGACAACAGTGCAGCTTGGGCAAGGATATGACATTTAACCACTTCCTTACTGGGCATGTATACCCCCTTCCTGACCAGGTGAAATTTCAGCTTGCGGCACTGCGTCGCTTTAACTGACAATTGCGCGGTCGTGCGACGTGGCTCCCAAACAAAATTGGCGTCCTTTTTTCCCCACAAATATAGCTTTCTTTTGGTGGTATTTGGTCACCTCTGCGGTTTTTATTTTTTGCGCTATAAAAAAAAAAGGACGACAATTTTGAAAAAAAAAATACAATATTTTTTACTTGTTGCTATAAAAAATAGCCCAATTTAAAAAAAAAAAATTCAGTTTAGGCTGATACGTATTCTTCTACATATTTTTGGTTAAAAAAAAATCGCAATAAGCGACTGGTTTGCGCAAAAGTTATAGCGCCTACAAAATAAGGGACAGAATTATTATTTTTTATTATTTATTTTTTACTAGTAATGGCGGCGATCTGCGATTTTTATTGCGACTGCGACATCATGGCGGACACATCGGACACTTTTGACACATTTTTGGCGCCATTCACATTTATACAGCGATCAGTGCTATAAATATGCACTAATTACTGTATAAATGTGACTGGCAGGGAAGGGGTTAACACTAGGGGGTGAGGAAGGGGTTAAATGTATTCCCTGCATAGTGTTCTAACTGTGGGGGGAGGGGGGGTGACCGATCTGTGTCCCTATGTACAAGGGACACAGATCGATCTCCTCCTCTCCAGAGACAGGACGCTGTCTCTGTGTAAAACGGCAATGAGAGATGATCTCATATGTTTACATATGAGATCATCTCTCATTCGCCCACAGATCGCATCGCAAACGGCCACTCTGATTGGTACACAAGTTCCCCGCTGCACGCTCTGGAGCGCGCGCTGGGAACAAAGAAAGGGGCTGCCGTGAAAACGCGGCAGCCCGGAGAATTAGAACCACCCTGCGGCCGCATATAGTCGTACGGCCGTAGGGAAGTGGTTAAAGCGGAGTTCCACCCAAAAGTGGAAGCTCCACGTATTTGCCTCTCCCCCCTCCCCCTACTTTGCCACATTTGCCACCTTTCGGGGGAGGGGAGCAGGTTCCTGTTTTTGACAGGTACCCTTACCCCCTTCCGAGAGATCTCGCTGCCGCGGATGCGTTCCCGATGATTTTCTGCATGCGTGTTTTTGATGCATTCCAGGGCATGTTTGGTGTGTTTTTAAAGCATTCCAGTGCATTTTCCTCTCTTTTTTCCTCAACCTTAAATAAGGACATGTGTGTTGCAGTGCGTTCAGGTGCATTCTAGTGCGTTTTTGATGTGCTTTACAGTGTCTCATTACAGTCCAGTGCAGGAAAAATGCAGCATGCTCTACTTTTTTTCTGGAACTGCAAGCACTGGTGTGAATTATGCCATTGAAAACCATATAACTTACTTTCCATGCAAAAAAAAATAAACGCACTGGGCTGCATGTGGTGTGAATTGGCCCCTATAGGCAATGGAGGCAGCAGCACCCGAGAGCCAATGGAAACATTGGCTGGGATACCAACATCGCCGGATTCCAGGACAGGTAAGTGTCCTAATATTAAAAGTCAGTAGCTGCAGTATGTGTACAGTATAGGGGGTTATTTACTAAAGGCAAATCCACTTTGCACTACAAGCGCAAACTACAAGTGCAAAGTACACTTGAAATTGCACTGAAAGTGCACTTGTAAGTGCAGTCGCTGTAAATCTGAGGGGTAGATCTGAAATGAGGGGAAACTCTGCTGATTTTATCATCCAATCATGTGCAAGCTAAAATGCTGTTTTTTTTAATTTTCCTTGCCCACTCAGATCTACAGCGACTGCACTTCCAAGTGCACTTTCCTTGCAATTTCAAGTGCACTTTGCATTTGTAGTTTGCACTTGTAGTGCAAAGTGGATTTTCCTTTAGTAAATAACCCCCTTTGTGTAGCTGCTGAGTTTTAATTTTGTGCTGGGGAGAACTGTAATATGCCAATTCCTTTTAATTGGCTGCTGGAATTACCCTTCGGCAGGTACTAAGTCCAAACAATGGACTGGACTTAGTATAAAAAGAATATACAGTATATATACTATATATATTATATTGCCAAAAGTTTTGGGACGCCTGCCTTTACACGCACATGAGTTTTAATAGCATGCCAGTCTATAACAGCTTCAATTCCTCTGAGAAGGCTGTCCTATGGGAATGTTTGACTATTCTTCCAGAAGCACATTTGTCAGTTCAGGCACTGATGTTGGATGAGAAGACCTGGCTCACAGTCTCCACACAAATTCATCCCAAAGGTGTTCTATCAGGTTGAGGTCAGGACTCTGTGCAGGCCAGTCAAGTTTCTCCACCCCAACCCACTCATCCATGTCTTTATGGACCTTGCTTTGTGCACTGGTCCAAATCATTTGGTGGATTATGGTGTGTGGGGGGGGGGGGGATTATGGTGTGGGGTTGTTTTTCAGGGGTTGGGTTTGGCTCCTTAGTTCCAGTGAAGAGAATTCTTAAGGCCTCAGCATACCAAGACATTTTGGGAAAATGTCATGCCCCCAACTTTATGCGAACAGTTTGGGGACGGCCCCTTCCTGTTCCAACATGACTGATCATCAGTGCATAAAGCAAGGACCATAAAGACACTGATGAGCGAGTTTGGTAATAATAGTGCAACTACTGATTCATGGATTAAACAGAACATTGAATATTTATATCCAGAGTTTCTCTCTGTACTCTGTAAGCAGACAAGACCCTTGGACTGCGGAGGTGGATGTCTGTGAATGTTCTCATTCATTCAGGTCAATCAATATAACTGGACTTGCTGTATCTTAAGACGTTTTGCTGGTCCGCCGACAAGCGTTCTCAATTCAGAATGACTTATACAAAAATTCTTTGGGAATGGAAAGTGGATGCGAGAGGTTTATCTGCTTTGTATTAAATGGATTATGTGCTTAAAATCTTATTAAAAAAAATTATATTTTATTTAAATCTTTTGGTTTTTATTTTATTTTTTTTATTTTAAAAGAGTAAAATACAAAACAAAATGGGAGTGGGTCTCTTATAAATGTATTCAGAATGTTATCTATGACATAGTTACAAAAATATCAGACAAAATATATGTTGAAATGTCTTTATTAGACATTAAATATTTTCAGAAAAACATATTTTAAGAATATATTTTCTAATATATATCTTTGTAAAATACATTTAAATTATATTTTTGGAATGCATTTACAAGTATATTTAAAGATATATGTTTAAATGCATTTTTTTTATATGTTCAAAAATATCTGGACAATATATTTACAAACATATATTTTCACATATATGCCTTTGGAAAATATATTAAAATTATATTTTTGGAACGCATTTACAAATATATGTACAAATATATGTTGAAAAAAATCTGAAGAATATATTTAAAAAATATATTTTCGAATATATGTCTTTGGAAAATGCATTTAAATTATATTTTGGAATGCCTTTACAAGTATATTTAAAAATATATTTTTAAATGCATTTTTTTAGATGCTCAAAAATATCTGTCAAATATATTGAAAAAAATATATTTGAAAATATATGCCTTTGGAAAATATATTTGAATTTACATTTTTGGAATAGATGTAAAAATATATTCGCGTAGGCCAATATATTGTAAATATATTTAAAATATATATATTTTTTTAATAAATATATTGGAAATATATTTTTCTTCCGTATGGGATACATCACCCCTAAAGCGCCTTAAAAAAGCTGCTTGCAGGTCTTTTTTGGATGTCTTGCCAGTGCAGCGCCCCAGTGTGAAAGCACTGGGGCTTTCAGCCTGGGATTGCAAATGAGGCGTTTTTCAGGCGCGAAAGTGCCTGAAAAACGCCTCCATTGTGAAGGGGGTCTTACGTTCAGGACTGGTGGTGCAACAGAACATGGACAGATATTACAGATATAATATAGGATACAAGTAAGGATACAGTATAATTAGAAACAATAAAGGTCCATCAGCTAGTGGCAAGAAACAAAATAACACATGTTACACATTTGAGCACCAGCATATAAATCATTTGATAAGTAACACAAGTTAAAGTCAATAAATCAAATGCCCAACTCCACATTGCAAGGGCAGACCTTAAGGGCACTTTCACACTGGCAGCGCCCAGGCTTCGGCGGTAAAGCTTTACTGACGTTTTTGCGGCACTTCTTATCCCCGCTAATGTCCTAAAAAGGGTTAAAAGTGTTAAAAGCGCCGCAGCAGCAGCTTTGCCAGCGCTGCCCATTAATTTCAATGGTCAGGGGCACTGTAGGAGTGATGTATATGGTGTATCGGTCTTTCACATTGGAGTGAAAGGAGAGGCGCTTTACAGGCGCATTGCAGGCACTATTTCTAGCACTATAGTGCCTGTAAAGTGCCTCAGTGTGAAAGGGGTCTAAAATGTTACTTAACCCAGGACCATTTCATTTTTTTTACAAATAAATATCTGAAAAGTGTGGCGTGCATTTGTATTCAGCCCCCTTTACTCTGATACCCCTAACTAAAATCTAGTGGAACAAATTGCCTTCAGAAGTCACTTAATTAGTAAATAGAGTTTACCTGTGTATAATTTAATCTCCGTTTAAATACAGCTGTTCTGTGAAGCCCTCAAAGGTGTGTTAGAGAATCCTGTGTACAAAACAGCATCATGAAGGCCAAGTAACACACCAGACAGGTCAGGTATAAAGTTGTGGAGAAGTTTAAAGCAGGGTTAGGTGATAAAAAAAAATATCCCAAGCTTTGAACATCTCACAGAGCACTGTTCAATCCATCATCCAAAAATGGAACGAGTATGGCACAACTGCAAACCTACCAAGATATGGCTGTCCACCTAAACTGACAGGCTGGGCAAGGAGAGTATTCATCAGAGAAGTAGCCAAGAGGCCCGTGGTAACTCTGGAGGAGCTGCAGAGATCCACAGCCCAGGCTAGATAATCTGTCCTCAGGACAACTATTAGTTGTGCACTCCACAAATCTGGCCTTTATGAAAGAGTGGCAAGAAGAAAGGCATTTGGGATGAATTAGAACAGAGACTGAGAGCCAGGACCTTTTGTCCAACATCAGTGCCAAAATCAGTGCCTGACCTTACCAATGCGCTTTTGGAAGAATGGTCAAACATTCCCATAGACACACTCCTAAACATTGAGGGAAGCCTGCAAAGGGTGGGCCAACTCAAATTTGAACCCTACAGGATGTCATTAAAGTTCATGTGTGTGTAAAGGCAGGTGTCACAATACTTTTTGACTATATATATATATATATATATAAATAAATACAGTATATATATATATATATATATATATATATATATATATATATATATATATATATATATATATATATTACACACACACATACTGTGTATACATATATGCAGTGGAGAAAATAATTATTTTATCCCCTGCAGATTTGTATAAGTTTGCCCACTTACAAAGAATTGAAGGGTCTGTTATTTTTATAATAAGCGTATGTTAAAAAGAGACAGAATATCAACCAGAAAAAATACTTGATACAACTGTTATAAATTGAGTTGCAGTTCAGTGAGTAAAACAAGTATTTGATCCCCTACCAACCAACAATAATTCTGGCCTACACAGACTGGCTACAGTATCTGCTCATGTGGTACACAGATTAGTCCTGTAACTTTAAGAAGGTGCTCCTAAAGACAACTCGTGTATAAAAGACAACTGTTCACAGAATCTCTTTTTCCATTCAAACCCACCATCATGGGCAAGACCAAAGAGCTGTCGAATGACGTCAGGGACAATATTGTAGACTTGCACAAGGCTGGAATGGGCTACAAGACTATCAGCAAGAAGCTTGGTGAGAAGGAGACAACTGTTGGAGCGATTATTCACAAATGAAAGAAATACAAAATAACCATCAATCACCCTCGGTCTGGAGCACCTTGCAAGATTTCGCCTAATGGGGTAAGGATGATTATTAGAAAAGTGAGGGATCAGCCTAGAACTACACAGGAGGAGTTTGTGAATGATCTCAAGGCAGTTGGGACCACAGTCACCAAACAAACCATTGGAGGAAAAAAATGCTGCCTATGACTCTAACAACACCATTCCTATAGTCAAGCACAGAGGTGGAAACATTATGCTTTGGGGCTGTTTCTCTGCTAAAGGTACAGGTTGACTTTGGCGCATTGTCCTTAAGACCACTTCCCCTTCGCACCAGTACTTAAAGGAAAAGTCCAGCCTGAGCTTTTTAGGCTGGGCTTCTCCTCTGGGTCACCATTTGTGTTGCACTCCTGTGACCCGTTTTCAGCAGAGAGCAGTCTGAATTCCGCTCTCTGCTGACGTCACTGCCATCAGTTGAGGCAGCACTTCATCCCAACTTCCAAGTCTGGATCTGCCAGCTGCCTTGATTAATGGCTGTCTCAGTGTCTCAGCGAGCTGCTGAGACGGCCACTCCCCACCCATCCATGGCTCAGTGCTCCAATGAGCATGGAGAAGTAGAGGAGAAGTGATGCGTAGTAGTAAGCAGTAACACAGTAAGCATCGCTCTGTTGGGGGAGGAGTGAAAACCAAGCCATTGGTGTTTGGTGGCTCGGTTCTCAGTGCAGAAACACCGGGGGATGCTGCATTCACTGAGGTAAGTATGATTAGGAAAAAACAAAACAAAAAAAAACTTCTCTTTTAAAGCTATTGCTCTTCTCTTCTATGGGCATATCATAAACCACAGCAGCCCATCTGAACTACAGACCAGGTTTTGGGAGTTGAGGGATTACCCTGCAGTAAAACACATCTTGACTTCCCTATACCATTGCTTGTTAGCAAGAAAAAGCCAAACGCAGACTCTGAGGTGCCGTACACACGGCCGAGGTTCTCGATGAAAATCAGCGAGAACCTCGCTGGAATGCACATTCCAGCGAGGACCTCGGCCGTGTGTACGGTCTCAGCGAGCTTCCCGTCGGGAAGCCCGTCGAGCCGAAATAGAGAGCACGCTCTCTATTTCCTCGACGGCCCGCCTGGAAGAATGGCTGGTTGCCATTCCCGACTGGCGGGTCGCCGAATCCGACGACCGGGAGAGAACCTCGACGGGCGGAACGATGTGTTCTGCCCGTCGAGGTTCTCTGCCGTGTGTACGGCACCTGACTCTGGCAAATGCTAAAGGAATTTGTGGTGGGGTTTTAGATTTCAAATGGAGTTAAGATATTAAGGTGTACATGTGCCCAGACTATAGACAGTAAATTATTATTCTTAACAATTAAAAAAAATACCATTTTCACCTCTCTAACTGCAGCACATTGCAGTATCTCATCTTCAAAGATTACAGCAGAGACACTGAAGTCAGAGTTCAGTCAATCTGTGACATCCTACAGAACCTAATGTTTGTTTAGGTTTTTAGTGCTAGAGTAATTAAGGGGACCTGAGTTGTGATTTTATTGCTTCTCTTGTCAAATTTAAAATGTATTTCTCCATGGTATCTGTAGCTACAGAGGTTAATAAGGGCTTGTATTTAAACTTTTTCAGTGTTTGGTAAAAACATGTAAATACTTCAATTTTCAAAGCACGGACTTAGATTCAATTTACCTAAATGAATAGAGAATCAGCAGAACAGTTATGGGGAGAGGTTTCAGCGGTATTCTCCTCTCCCTGCATAATATATATCATTTTCATGTCTCTATTTTGATACATTGTTCATTTATCAACATTTTTTAGACACACTCCTTGCATCTGCTCCTGATGAATGGATATATTTCCATGAAACGCGTCAAGATTTTAGATGCTACATGTTTACAATGAATTTTCAGATGCTACATTCAGATGTGTAGAACATGGATTCCTAATCTACTCTTACCAATGTTCTGACGGTTTCTGCCCACATTAATCATGTTTGGTTCTATTTTATATGAGATAATGGATCGATTAATTTCTCATATTGCAAGTCCTGTACTATGTTTGCTTATCTGTAATAATGTGCCATTAGTATTTGCATTGTTGCATGGAACAAATACATTGTTATCAGTACATAGTGTCCTTTTTGCTTTCCTGCTGGATGCTTCATTTAAAGTCCCAACCTTTCTCCTTTTGCTATATTAATAGGGATGGAGACATTTGACATACAGGTCTTATGCCTCATTTAAAGTCCGAAAACTCTTTCTTTCAGAATCAGCAGAACAGTTATGTTTACTTAAAGTCACCAGCTTTGCTATAGGAAGTATTACATTTACAGCTGACAACATATTTCTTTCTTAATTTGTGAAAATATGAACTATAATTAGATATTATAAAACTATTTCTATTTGCGTTAAATGTTAATTTGCTTACCTTAATAGATCTAATGTTAGCAATAATTATTCCAGCTCGAGGTTTAGAATAATCGACAAATGACAAGACATTGAGCGGAACTTTAAGAACTTCCTCTTATCCAATTATTTCATTAACAGCCACAAAGATGAACAATCTGTCAGTGATTACCAACTGCCACCAGTTCAAATAGTGGGAATAATTAAATTTAATAATACATGCTTGCAAAAAGCACACAATATGTATCCTGTTCAGGCTGATGTTGCTATTTTCTTAATTTGTTGTAAGCTGAGATTGATATATTAAAGGGGTTGTAAAGGTGAAAGTTTTTTTTACCTTAATGCATCCTATGCATTAAGGTAGAAAGCTTTTGCAAGGAGGAGCCGAGACAGCAGCCGAGGGACCCCAGAAGACAGCGTTCGGGGCCACTCTGAGCAAAACAAGCTGCACAATGGAGGTAAGTATAACATGTTTGTTATTTAAAAAATTCTGACTTTAGTGTTCCTTTAATGATCACATTACCACAGAACATGCCGAAAGGATGCACACAGTGAGGAAGGCAGCCAGCACTGGATTTTATTTGAGTTTTTTGGGCTCCCGACATGGACTACCTTATCGGCACAGATCTGGTGGCAATGTGAAAAGACACTGGGACCTCTGAAGGCTAAATATCTGCTAACTTGGTGCAGAGAAGACAAAGGGAGCTCAGCGAAGCTGGCCCCCCTACAATCAGCACAAATAAAAACTCAAGTGTGTTTCTTTAGTGCTACGTTTGTGCTGTTTTGTGCCGCAAAAAATTACGTTTGTGCTGCTTTTATTTTGAAGATATTAGCAATTGTTTTTTCCAGACTATGACATCATCTAGCCCCCCTACAAGCCCAAATTACACAAAACTGGTCTCATTAGTTAGTGCTACGTTTGTGCTGTTTTGTGCTGCTAATATTTCCGTTCTATCTTTTATCGTTTTTGCGTTATTAATGATTTATTAAAGGTCACCAAAGGTCACACAGCCCCCCTACAAGCCCAAATGACACAAAACTGGTCTGGTTGGTTAGTGCTACGTTTGTGCTGTTTTGTGCTGCTAATATTTCCGTTCTATCTTTTATCGTTTTTGCCTTATTAATGATTTATTAAAGGTCACCAAAGGTCACACAGCCCCCCTACAAGCCCAAATGACACGAAACTGGTCTGGTTGGTTAGTGCTACGTTTGTGCTGTTTTGTGCTGCTAATATTTCCGTTCTATCTTTTATCATTTTTGCGTTATTAATGATTTATTAAAGGTCCCCAAAGGTCAATCAGCCCCCCTACAAGCCCAAATGACACGAAACTGGTCTCATTGGTTAGTGCTACGTTTGTGCTGGTTTGTGCTGCTAATATTTTTATTTGTGCTGTTATGGTTTTAAAGTTATAACAGTTTATTTATTTTTTTCAAACCCCATTCACTTTGCCCACCTTACAATCAGCACAAATAAAAACTCAAGTGTGTTTCTTTAGTGCTATGTTTGTGCTGTTTTGTGCTGTTTAAATTTCCTTTCTATCTTTTATTGTTTTTGCGTTATTAATGATTTATTAAAGGTCACCAAAGGTCACACAGCCCCCCTACAAGCCCAAATGACACGAAACTGGTCTCATTGGTTAGTGCTACGTTTGTGCTGTTTTGTGCTGCTAATATTTCCATTCTATCTTTTATCGTTTTTGCGTTATTAATGATTTATTAAAGGTCACCAAAGGTCACACAGCCCCCCTACAAGCCCAAATGACACGAAACTGGTCTCATTGGTTAGTGCTACGTTTGTGCTGTTTTTGTGCTGCTAATATTTCCATTCTATCTGTTATCGTTTTTGCGTTATTAATGATTTATTAAAGGTCACCAAAGGTCACACAGCCCCCCTACAAGCCCAAATGACACGAAACTGGTCTCATTGGTTAGTGCTACGTTTGTGCTGTTTTGTGCTGCTAATATTTCCATTCTATCTTTTATCGTTTTTGCGTTATTAATGATTTATTAAAGGTCACCAAAGGTCACACAGCCCCCCTACAAGCCCAAATGACACGAAACTGGTCTCATTGGTTAGTGCTACGTTTGTGCTGTTTTGTGCTGCTAATATTTCCATTCTATCTGTTATCGTTTTTGCGTTATTAATGATTTATTAAAGGTCACCAAAGGTCACACAGCCCCCCTACAAGCCCAAATGACACGAAACTGGTCTCATTGGTTAGTGCTACGTTTGTGCTGTTTTGTGCTGCTAATATTTCCGTTCTATCTTTTATCGTTTTTGCGTTATTAATGATTTATTAAAGAGCTCAGCGAAGCTGGCCCCCCTACAATCAGCACAAATAAAAACTCAAGTGTCTTTCTTTAGTGCTACGTTTGTGCTGTTTTGTGCCGCAAAAAATTAAGTTTGTGCTGCTTTTATTTTGAAGATATTAGCAATGTTTTTTTTACAGACTATGACATCATCTAGCCCCCCTACAACACCCAAATGACACAAAACTGGTCTTGTTGGTTAGTGCTACGTTTGTGCTGGTTTGTGCTGCTAATATTTTTATTTGTGCTGTTATGCTTTTAAAGTCATAACAGTTTATTTATTTTTTTCAAAGCCCACTCACTTTGTCCACCTTACAATCAGCACAAATAAAAACTCAAGTGTGTTTCTTTAGTGCTATGTTTGTGCTGTTTTGTGCTGTTTAAATTTCCATTCTATCTTTTATTGTTTTTGTGTTAATGATTTATCAAAGGTCACCAAAGGTCACACAGCCCCCCTACAATGCCCAAATGACACAAAACTGGTCTCGTTGGTTAGTGCTACGTTTGTGCTGTTTTGTGCTGCTAAAAAAATATTTGTGCTGTTATGGTTTTTGAGTTATAACATTTTTTTTGTTTTTTTCAAATCCCACTCACTCCCCCCCCCCCCCCCCTTACAATCAGCACAAATAAAAACTCAAATGTTTCTTTAGTGCTATGTTTGTGCTGCTAATATTTTTATTTGTGCCGTTATGGTTTTTAATATATAGCAGCATGTTTTTATTTGATAATAACCCACTCACTTTGCCCCCCATGTTATTAAATCTTAAAAACAAACATACTATTTGTTAGTGCTACTTTTGTGCTTTTTTGTGTCATAAAAATACACATTTGTGCTGCTTTTATTTTTAAGATAATAGCAATTTGTTTTTTCCCAGACAATGACATCACCCTGCCCTCCTGTCCCATACCTGGTTAGTGATCTCCTGGTTAGAAAGCAGCAATTGAAGCACAGCAAAGTATGAGTGCCTGTGATCAGTCCAATAGACTGCATGGTGGCACCAGTCAGCTGGTGGATGTGACAACAGAACCGGCTGATGGCATATAAGCTGGCACTGAGCTTGGCTGGCGGCAGACTGTGGGTAAGCAGCTGGAAGCAGGAGACAGGTGAAAGCTTGCTGGACTGAAGAGCTGTAGCAGGATGCAGGGTCAGATGAGTCGGGTCCATAATGGTCGGGCAGATCAGGCATAGACGGCAGACAACAGGATAGTTGGGTCACAAGCCAAATCAGCAATGGGAGTTAGATCAGGCAAGAACAGAAGGCAGAATCCAACGGAGGTCAGGAGCAAGCTGGGTTAGGATCAGAAGTCAAACACAGCAATCAGGAGCGAACACACAGAAGCTGCACACCAAACTGCAGCCTGTTTAAATAGTCTGTCTGGCGCCAGCATTGATGACAGGCTCACGCTCATCTGCCCGGCCAGTTGCCAGTCTGCGCATGCGCATATGTATGCACAGGGAGACATCATTTGTGCTATGGGCAAGCCTTTGCTGACAACCCCTACAACAGCCAAACAAAATGAAAAGGGGCTGGTTGGTTAGTGCCACGTTTGTGTTGGTTTGTGCCATTTTACTCTCCATTCTAGCTCCTTTTGTTTTTCATTTATTGTTGATTTAATAAAGGTCACCCAGCAGCCCTACAAGAGACACAAGACATGAAACCAGGCTGGTTGGTGCCTCCTTTGTGCTGGTTTGTGCTGTTTAAGTATCAGTTCTACTGCTTTTTGTTTTTCAGCTATTTACTATTTATTAAAGGTCAGTAAAGGTCACTGGGTTGGTTGGTTAGTGCCGCGTTAGTGCTGTTAAAATTACTATGTGTGCTGCTTTTTTATTGCAAAAGTTTTTTTTTTTTTTTTTATCAAACCCCACCCATGTTATTAGATACTATAACAATTACACCATTCATGTGTGCTGCATCTGTGATAACTTGTGAAAAAAATTACATTTGTGCTGATTTGGTTGTGGAGATCTTGTACATTATAGTTGATGAAACCCCCTCTGCATGTTAGAATCACATGCTAACAATTTCTCTTTCACACAGACAGAACTTCTTCAACAGTCTGTGCATGTGAAAAAAAATAAGTATGATTTTCATGTATGCTTGAAAAAATATAATGGAGAAATCCAAGTTGTACTTATCTATTGGTTTGCTGGATAATATATTTAGAGCGCAAAGAACATAATTGGTGTCTTGTTGTTTAAAATTGTATGGAAACAGGTGAAAGAGGAGTGCAAGCTACACAAACACTTTTCACTAGTCAGTAGAAATGTTTTTCTAAATTGTAATATCCATTTTGTTATAATAGCACAATTTTTTACATTGTTCCTTGCTAGGCCTCTTACTCAGCCTGGAGTTTATTTTTGTAATGCTCCTCCTCTGTACCTGGCTCTGTAAGCACTGCACACAGTACCTTGGAGGAAGGCACTAATACAGCTTAACCACTTAAGACCCGGACCAATACGCTGGCAAATGACCCAAGGGGTTTTTGCGATTCGGCACTGCGTCGCTTTAACAGACAATTGCGCGGTCGTGCGACGTGGCTCCCAAACAAAATTTGCGTCCTTTTTTTCCCACAAATAGAGCTTTCTTTTGGTGGTATTTGATCACCTCTGCGTTTTTTATTTTTTGCGCTATAAACAAAAATAGAGCGACAATTTAAAAAAAAATGCAATATTTTTTACTTTTTGCTATAATAAATATCCCCCAAAAATATATAAAAAAACATTTTTTTTCCTCAGTTTAGGCCGATACGTATTCTTCTACATATTTTTGGTAAAAAAAATCGCAATAAGCGTTTATCGGTTGGTTTTCGCAAAATTTATAGCGTTTACAAAATAAGGGATAGTTTTATTGCATTTTTATTAATTATTTTTTTTTTAAAACTAATAGCGGCGATCAGCGATTTTTTTCGTGACTGTGACAATATGGCGGACACTTCGGACAATTTTGACACATTTTTGGGACAATTGTCATTTTCACAGCAAAAAATGCATTTAAATTGCATTGTTTACTGTGGAAATGACAGTTGCAGTTTGGGAGTTAACCACAGGTGGCGCTGTAGGGAATGTGTGCCCTAATGTGTGTGTTTACAACTGTAGGGGGGTGTGGCTGTAGGTGTGACGTCATCGATCGCGTCCCCCTATTACAGGGATGACGCGATCGATGCTCCGGCCACAGAGAAGCACGGGGAAGCCGTGTGTACACACGGCTCTCCCCGTTCTTCCGCTCCAGGGACGGATCGCCGCACTGCAGCGGCGATCGGGTCCGCGAATCCCGCGGTCCCGGTCCTGAAGCTTCGGACCGGGTCGCGGGCGCGCGCCCGCGGGCGCGCGCCCGCGACCCGCGGCTGGGTACTAAAACCAACGTATATATACGTTGATGTGCCCAGCCGTGCCATTCTGCCGACGTAAATGTGCAGTAGGCGGTCCTTAAGTGGTTAAGCAACCTCATGCTTGATGTTTTGACTGCTGCCTGAAAGATTACAGGGTAAATTTAAGTTTAACCCACTTGTTTTTACAGCTTTTGCAACCTCATGCTTGATGCTTTGACTGCTACCTGAGTGTAAATCAAGTCAATTAAAGTATAGCCCACAATTTTTTTCTTTTGATGTGTTTGTTAGTGATGCATCCATGTGTATACACTGTGTTCTGTGTTATCCAGAATTTTGAATCCATGTAGCAATATACTGAAATCATTTCCTGTCTACACACAAAGGTACATTGGTAACTGTACTCCCAATTTTTTCTTTTTTCTTTTTTTTGCCCAAACTGGGTACCTATTTGTTCTGACTTTAACTAAATGGTAAGCTGTAAGGGAATTGTAAATGCTAGGCCAGACTGTGGAAATTCTACACTTCAAACACTTGTATGATGTATGTGATATATATATATATATATATATATATATATATATATATACACACACACACATATTTGAGATTTAAACCACATAATGCTAGCAACTCAGGCTGTGCTGTGTTGAAGACACTGATGCATGGAGAATACTTGAAGCAGAGGTCCACACAAAAATGGAACTTCCGCTTTTCGGAACCCCCCCTCCACATTTGGCACCTTTCAGGGGGAGGGGGTGAAGATGCCTGTCTAATCTGGTATTTGCACCCACTTCCAGGCGTAGACCTCCACAGAATCTGCAGGGGTCTATGTATCACATCCTGTCGTCCCCGTTCTGGGAGACAGAAGACAGGAGGGACCATTTTGATTGCGCAGCACGACTCGCACATGCGCAGTAGGGAATCGGGAAGTGAAGTTGCAAGGCTACATTTCCTGATTCCCTTAACGAAGATGGCAGCGGCAGCATCCGAGGCACGGGTTGACCTCAGGTGCCATCATCGCAGGCGCGCTGGACAGATAAGTGTCCATATTTTAAAGTCAGCAGCTGCAGTATTTGTAGCTGCTGACATCTAAATAAAAAAATGTGGTGGATCTCTGCTTTAAGTATAAGCTTGCAGTAGCTATAGCTTTTACTGTTAGATGGGGTGCAAGGTAGAGGGGAGAATATTTTTAAGGCACAAAAAGTAAAACAATTGAATGGTACCTTTATATTTAAAATTTAATACCATGGGGGTGTAAAGTGGGCAGGACTAGAGGTGACACAATGTAAAATATATTGTGACATTTCTCTAAAACGAAACCATTGTTCTGTCAAGATCGCCAACTCATCAAAATCTCGTAGCTGTACTGTGCATGCGCTGGTTGGAAATGTTTAGAGCAGCCTTCAGTAAATGGAAGACCGAACAATGCCATGTCCACACTTTCAGACCACCAGTATGCAGGGCGTGACCCCAGCTGCTCAACAGTCATTTGTTTCTGATATCGCCGGTGTCCCAGCAACCAGTGATGTTACATGTGGGCCCCACCCCCTGTAGCAAGTTGATCCACCCAGGTACTGCCCCCTGCAGCTCCTCCCTTCTACAATGTACTGTGCCTGTCCAGCTACTTGACGTGTGCAGGTATGCTGTTCACTTGAATGGGGTTTATAGGTGCACTCTGATAGGCACATATGGTGTAAAGCAGGGGTGTCAAACTCAATTTCATTGTGGGCCGCATCAGCATTATGGTTGCCCTCAAAAGGACCAGTTGTATCTGTAAGATTAAGATGTCCAGCGCATCCCTTCCCCTTACATTAGATGTCAAGAACCACCCCACAATCAGAAGTTGAGTCCCCCACTCTCCCTTACATCACAGTGCACCCCCCTTTCCTTATGCTGCTGCTGGGAAGAAGTTGGATGCATTGCTTGAAAGCAGAAAGTAAGGGTCTGGAGGATGACTGGAGAGGTCCGCAGGCCTTGTGTTTGCCACTTCTGGTGTAAAGGGACACTATGATGGGTACATATGGTGTAAAGTGGCACTCTGATGGGCACATATGATATGAAGAGGCAATCTGTTGGGCACATATGATGTAAAGGGGGCACTCTCATGAGGGCACCTGATGTATAGGGGCACTCTGAGGAGCACATATGATGGAAAGAGGCACTCTGATGGGCACATATGATGAAGAGGGGCACTCTGCTGGGCACATATGGTGTAATGGGGCGTTCTGGTGGGCACATATGGTGTGAAGGGGCTCTCTGGTGGGCACAAATTATGGAAATGGGCACTCTGATGGGGACAATTGATGTAAAGGGGCACTGTGATGGGTGGGGACCCCTGATGTAAAGGGGCACTCTGATGGGAAATAGGATGCAATGGGGCACTCTATGAGCACATAAGATGGAAAGGGGCACTCTGATGGGGGCAACTAATGTAAGAATGTCGAAACTGAAACTTGACAAAAAATATTGTTGAAATGCTATGGAAAGTATACATTTCTCAGTTTTTGATAGACATACAGTGACTACAAATGTTCTAGGTCATAGCACAAACTAGAGTTTCGGACCTTGGCTAAAAGAGAATTTTAGTGACATAGAATTTAATTAAATACCCCTAGTTTAGAGATTATGATATCTTTGGGTATATCTAAAACCTCTAAAGTTGAGGGAACTAAGATGGGTTGATGGCAGACCATCCCCCTTACCTGTTTGTATATATGCATGCTGAGAGTAGGCTAGAGGCCCCCCGAAATTTAGCAATGAGGCCCCTAGCATGTCAAGTATTCAAAAAGGAATGGGGTCTGCCATCACATTGTCTTGGATTCCTAACTTTGAAGATGCCAGGGCCCCCCCTGGACATCATATTCCATCAGAATCTCCAAACCGCTGTACTGCACATGTACATATTCTGTTGCTCCATAGAGGTGAATGGAGTGTCCGATCCGATCAGGTACGACTGAAAAAACGGACAGGCGCACCTGATCAGGCAGCATGTGTAAAAGGAGCCTAAAACTACATTTTGTTATGTGCAGACACATGAACATGGTTACAATGTAACACAAATAAAAGGTCTAAAAATAACCCATTATAGCATGTAATATAGCAATATACTGTACATAAAGTTATAGTTATGTAAGTGACATAGGGAATAACAAAAGTTGCTTATATTTACATACAAATTGTACAAAAATATGGTGTAAAACTATAGTATATACTATATAAAAAAAATAACTTAAAATATCAAAACCTGAGAGAATGGATGTTTAAGCAGCACAGTAGCAGCACTAACTAATCAGCCAGTTTCACATCCTTATGCTTTTATAGTGGGGGAGGTGGGGTTTGATTAATTAAAAACTTTTGCAATAAAAAAGCAGCACACATAGTAATTTTAACAGCACTAACGCGGCACTAACCAACCAACCCAGTGACCTTTACTGACCTTTAATAAATAGTAAATAGCTGAAAAACAAAAAGCAGTAGAACTGATACTTAAACAGCACAAACCAGCACAAAGGAGGCACCAACCAGCCTGGTTTCATGTCTTGTGTCTCTTGTAGGGCTGCTGGGTGACCTTTATTAAATCAACAATAAATGAAAAACAAAAGGAGCTAGAATGGAGAGTAAAATGGCACAAACCAACACAAACGTGGCACTAACCAACCAGCCCCTTTTCATTTTGTTTGGCTGTTGTAGGGGTTGTCAGCAAAGGCTTGCCCATAGCACAAATGATGTCTCCCTGTGCATACATATGCGCATGCGCAGACTGGCAACTGGCCGGGCAGATGAGCGTGAGCCTGTCATCAATGCTGGCGCCAGACAGACTATTTAAACAGGCTGCAGTTTGGTGTGCAGCTTCTGTGTGTTCGCTCCTGATTGCTGTGTTTGACTTCTGATCCTAACCCAGCTTGCTCCTGACCTCCGTTGGATTCTGCCTTCTGTTCTTGCCTGATCTAACTCCCATTGCTGATTTGGCTTGTGACCCAACTATCCTGTTGTCTGCCGTCTATGCCTGATCTGCCCGACCATTATGGACCCGACTCATCTGACCCTGCATCCTGCTACAGCTCTTCAGTCCAGCAAGCTTTCACCTGTCTCCTGCTTCCAGCTGCTTACCCACAGTCTGCCGCCAGCCAAGCTCAGTGCCAGCTTATATGCCATCAGCCGGTTCTGTTGTCACATCCACCAGCTGACTGGTGCCACCATGCAGTCTATTGGACTGATCACAGGCACTCATACTTTGCTGTGCTTCAATTGCTGCTTTCTAACCAGGAGATCACTAACCAGGTATGGGACAGGAGGGCAGGGTGATGTCATTGTCTGGGAAAAAACAAATTGCTATTATCTTAAAAATAAAAGCAGCACAAATGTGTATTTTTATGACACAAAAAAGCACAAAAGTAGCACTAACAAATAGTATGTTTGTTTTTAAGATTTAATAACATGGGGGGCAAAGTGAGTGGGTTATTATCAAATAAAAACAAGCTGCTATATATTAAAAACCATAACGGCACAAATAAAAATATTAGCAGCACAAACATAGCACTAAAGAAACATTTGAGTTTTTATTTGTGCTGATTGTAAGGGGGGGGGGGAGTGAGTGGGATTTGAAAAAAACAAAAAAAATGTTATAACTCAAAAACCATAACAGCACAAATATTTTTTTAGCAGCACAAAACAGCACAAACGTAGCACTAACCAACGAGACCAGTTTTGTGTCATTTGGGCATTGTAGGGGGGCTGTGTGACCTTTGGTGACCTTTGATAAATCATTAACACAAAAACAATAAAAGATAGAATGGAAATTTAAACAGTACAAAACAGCACAAACATAGCACTAAAGAAACACACTTGAGTTTTTATTTGTGCTGATTGTAAGGTGGGCAAAGTGAGTGGGGTTTGAAAAAAATAAATAAACTGTTATGACTTTAAAAGCATAACAGCACAAATAAAAATATTAGCAGCACAAACCAGCACAAACGTAGCACTAACCAACAAGACCAGTTTTGTGTCATTTGGGTGTTGTAGGGGGGCTAGATGATGTCATAGTCTGTAAAAAAAACATTGCTAATATCTTCAAAATAAAAGCAGCACAAACATAATTTTTTGCGGCACAAAACAGCACAAACGTAGCACTAAAGAAAGACACTTGAGTTTTTATTTGTGCTGATTGTAGGGGGGCCAGCTTCGCTGAGCTCTTTAATAAATCATTAATAACGCAAAAACGATAAAAGATAGAACGGAAATATTAGCAGCACAAAACAGCACAAACGTAGCACTAACCAATGAGACCAGTTTCGTGTCATTTGGGCTTGTAGGGGGGCTGTGTGACCTTTGGTGACCTTTAATAAATCATTAATAACGCAAAAACGATAAAAGATAGAACGGAAATATTAGCAGCACAAAACAGCACAAACGTAGCACTAACCAATGAGACCAGTTTCGTGTCATTTGGGCTTGTAGGGGGGCTGTGTGACCTTTGGTGACCTTTAATAAATCATTAATAACGCAAAAACGATAAAAGATAGAATGGAAATATTAGCAGCACAAAACAGCACAAACGTAGCACTAACCAATGAGACCAGTTTCGTGTCATTTGGGCTTGTAGGGGGGCTGTGTGACCTTTGGTGACCTTTAATAAATCATTAATAACGCAAAAACGATAAAAGATAGAATGGAAATATTAGCAGCACAAAACAGCACAAACGTAGCACTAACCAATGAGACCAGTTTTGTGTCATTTGGGCTTGTAGGGGGGCTGTGTGACCTTTGGTGACCTTTAATAAATCATTAATAACGCAAAAACAATAAAAGATAGAAAGGAAATGTAAACAGCACAAAACAGCACAAACATAGCACTAAAGAAACACACTTGAGTTTTTATTTGTGCTGATTGTAAGGTGGGCAAAGTGAATGGGGTTTGAAAAAAATAAATAAACTGTTATAACTTTAAAACCATAACAGCACAAATAAAAATATTAGCAGCACAAACCAGCACAAACGTAGCACTAACCAATGAGACCAGTTTCGTGTCATTTGGGCGTTGTAGGGGGGCTGATTGACCTTTGGTGACCTTTAATAAATCATTAATAACGCAAAAACGATAAAAGATAGAACGGAAATATTAGCAGCACAAAACAGCACAAACGTAGCACTAACCAACCAGACCAGTTTCGTGTCATTTGGGCTTGTAGGGGGGCTGTGTGACCTTTGGTGACCTTTAATAAATCATTAATAAGGCAAAAACGATAAAAGATAGAACGGAAATATTAGCAGCACAAAACAGCACAAACGTAGCACTAACCAACCAGACCAGTTTTGTGTCATTTGGGCTTGTAGGGGGGCTGTGTGACCTTTGGTGACCTTTAATAAATCATTAATAACGCAAAAACGATAAAAGATAGAACGGAAATATTAGCAGCACAAAACAGCACAAACGTAGCACTAACTAATGAGACCAGTTTTGTGTCATTTGGGCTTGTAGGGGGGCTAGATGATGTCATAGTCTGGAAAAAACAATTGCTAATATCTTCAAAATAAAAGCAGCACAAACGTAATTTTTTGCGGCACAAAACAGCACAAACGTAGCACTAAAGAAACACACTTGAGTTTTTATTTGTGCTGATTGTAGGGGGGCCAGCTTCGCTGAGCTGACAAAGGGACCTCTGTTTTTGCGATTGTTCCTTCTGCCTAGCTGTAATCTTTTACATAAGGTACTTTATACAACTACTTTTTGGTATCCTTGATCCTACCTTGTTCTATCTCTAAAATTGAAAGCATAAAGGGATTTACAGTGATTGGCACCCTGCTTTGTGACAACTACAAGCTGACAGCTTCCTCTGGAAGAATATTGATTATTGTGGTATGAACAGTGACCAAGGTATCATATCTCTTTATTATCACATCCCAAAATTGGGTTATAACTTTAAAGGTGACACATATGAGCCTGAGACTAATTTTTTAAATACTACATTTGTACTTTATTACATATGTAAAAAAAAGTCATATGCTCATAAACATTATTTAAAACAACTTTCTGTAATTTGTACTAAACTTCAATTCCTTAATAACCATACATTTTTAGGGAACATTTAGCCTCTCAACAACCTTCTCTCAATATGGGTGGTTCTTACATGCCATACTCCCACACATGAGCTTTTATATATCATTGATTGTCAAAATCTATTTCATGCAGTTGTACTGTATATAAGGGGTGTCTGTAGTCTCTCTGTGCTTTGCTTCTTCAGGAGATGGAAGCAATCAGGTTACTAGTGTTGCTCACGAATATTCGTATTGCGAATATTCGGCTCGAATATGGCATATTCGAGTATTCGCGATATATTCCGAATTTCGCGGTGAATATTCGCTATTTCGAATATTCGTATTTTTTCAATTTTTTTTTAGAACAGATCACATCCTAGAGATCCCCATCGACGTCTAAAAGCATTGCTGGTATGATTAGAGACCTTGGGCCGAGTAGCTGCAGCAAGCATTTTATATTGCCGAAAAATCACAATGCGATTATTCAGCAATAGCGATATCGCGCGATTATTTTCGAGAAATTCGCAATATTGTTTTTAGCTAAAATAACACATATATTCGATTTCAGAGTGTTACTGTCAAAATTCCGCAATCAATTTCTCATTCGCATTTTTGCGAAATTACGATAAAATATCAAGAATATTCTGAGCCAATCAGAGTGCTCCTTCCGCATTTGCCGAATATTCGCAATTATTTTGTATTGTAATATATCACGAATATTCTGAGCCAATCAGAGTGCTCCATTCCGCATTTCTCGAAATGTCACAATTATTTTGTATTATAAAATATCACGAATATTCTGAGCCAATCAGAGTGCTCCATTCCGCATTTCTCGAAATTTCGCAATTATTTTGTATTATAAAATATCACGAATATTCTGAGCCAATCAGAGTGCTCCTTCCGCATTTGCCGAATATTCGCAATTATTTTGTATTGTAATATATCACGAATATTCTGAGCCAATCAGAGTGCTCCATTCCGCATTTATCGAAATTTCGCAATTATTTTGTATTATAAAATATCACGAATATTCTGAGCCAATCATAGTGCTCCTTCCGCATTTCTCGAAATTTCATTCGCATTCGCATTCGCATTCGCATTCGCATTCGCAATAGCGAAATTTCGCAATCATTTCATTTCCAAAAAATATCGCGAATATTCGCATTTAACGAATATATCTCGAATATTCGACTATATATTCGAGATATATCGCGAAATCCAATATGGCATATTCTGCTCAACACTACAGGTTACAACATATAGCATGTAAATACTTAAAGTGGTTGTAAACCCTTGTAGACCACTTTTACTTACAGGTAAGCCTAGATTAAGGCTTACCTGTAGGTGCAAGAAATATCTCCTAAACCTACATGGTTTAGCAGATATTTAACACCGATGGCCCATGCGCCATAGACAATGGCTCAGGTGCACTGAGGGTGCCGTTTCTAACCACGATCTTGCTGTGACTGGCGGCTCCCGCGTGCATGCACGGGAGTGACTTCATCGTGGCTCCGGCCAGTCACAATGCCGGAGCCACGATACCCGGAAGTCATTCCGGGAGAGAGACGGAGGAGGGGAACGAGGACCGCTGCGGGAAATGGATCTCAGGTAAGTAATTCATAATGAGCTAGTATGCTATGCCTTTTTTCAGAGGGTTTACTTCCTCTTTAATATGCTTAACAAATGACATATCATTGACAATTACTACTGCTGAACACTTACACTTGCATACAAATCACTATGCCAAGGCCTTAACCTGACCCCTGAACCTCTTCTGTGTCTGGCAGTAAAACACTGAGCCACCTAAGATGCTGGACAGCTCCCTGCCTGACTGCATAGACAACCTTGCTTTATGTCTTGCTGCTTGTGAACCTTGAACTCTTTGCTCCTCTCATTTACTTCCTGATTGAAGCCATGTCTCTGCACCTCGTTTGTCAAAATATAGTACCATCTCAAAGTCAATATCTCTCTCTTGTCACTCCTGCTGCTGTCATATGTTCGCTACCATTCGTTACTGACCTTAGGCTTATTCATTGACTAAGCTTCTGCAACAACTTGTTACTGACCTTTAGTTTGTTTACTAACTATGCTTGTGATTGGTCCCTACCTGCTATATCTGCTACTGGACCCTAGATTTCCCACCTCCTGGTGGGGCAATCATGAGGACTGTGAGCTGGTACTCACATGCAGCAAAACATATCTCCACCATCAGGAGCTCTGGTAAACACTGGTTAGTACTTAGACCCCATGTCTCAGGGTGACCTGATTGTTCACTTATCTATCAGTGGGAACCTCTATACTGCAATAGCTACTGGCCTCCTGATCATTACATATTAACAATAATAAAGCCCGACCCAGACATTGCATTTATATGGTAAAGCAGATGTTCCTCCTACATAGGAGACGTCACTTTTTGGGGACCAGTGACATTATTACATTGATCAGTGCTATAAAAAGGCATTGATCAATGTAAAATGACACTGGCATTGTCAGAGAACTCACCTTGCTAAACATTCTCGTAGTCGCTTTGGTGTGCGTTCGCGCGCGCCAATGCATGCTGCATGTGTGCTCCGGTGCACACTGTTGTGCGTGCGCCCGTGCGCACTGGTTCACTTCCCGGACTGCGGGCATACACGCCTGTGTGTGATGGTGTGCCTGTGTGCGCAGATGCACGTGTGCGCAGGGCAGTCTATTTTAACCCCTGGAATACTGCAGACCGGTGCTGTCTGATCTGCAGCTTCCTTTTTATCCTGCATCTTCTATCTGCCTGAACCTGGACTTTCTGACCACCGGCTTGTGACTTGGTTGGACCTCTCCTGCTTTCTGCCTGCACCCGACCAAGGCTTGCCCTGACCCTGAATCTGCCTGCTCCTCTGTACCACGTTGTCTGACCATTGCCAACTCTGCCTGTTACTTGACCATTCTCCCCGGCTTCTGCTCACCTCACCCTCTGTTGTTCCTGCCTACCTGCAAGCAGCTTGTGTCATTCATCTTCCCTTCTGTATCCAGATACTGAGCCGTCTTCCAGCAACTCTCACCAGCCTCTCATACCCTTCCGCACTCCTGTGCCTCCTGTTTGCACTACCAGGGGCCGTGAGTCAGATCCGTATGGGGTACCTTCCTCTGCTCCCTTGGGCTCATCGACCAGGTACATGTGAGTCTGACAGGCAGGGAGGGGGTTAACAGTAGGGGGCGATCAAGGGGTTAACTGTGTTCCCTGGGTGTGTTCTAACGTAGGGGGGATGGGCTGGGAACAGTAGATCTCTGTCATGTCATCTGTCAGAATGGGGATATGCCTTGATTACAAAGGCAGTACCCCATTTTGCCTCTGTACTAGGCGATCACGGGTTGCCAGCGGACATCGAAAGCTACAGCGATTTGCACAAGAGAGCCGACCTGCCACCGTATAACGACGGGGGCTGGTCGGCCAGTGTTTTATGGCTGTGTGATGTGATATTTTGAGGGGACAGCAAATATACACTGTTATACAAGCTTTACACTCACTACTTTACATTGTAGCAAAGTGTAATTTCTTCAGTTTTGTCACATGAAAAGGTATAATAAAATATTTACAAAAATGTGAGGGGGTGTACTCACTTTTGTGAGATACCATATATACAGTTTAATAATACATTACTTATATTGTGAGTGAAGTGTGAATTTGTGTATGTTGGACAAATAGTAGGTATAATACAATTATATGCAGGAAATTGTGTGACAATAGTGTTCTATAATAGAATACAGAGTTCTAATCTTGCTGTTTGTTGCACGTAGAAGGTGCCTAAGAGACCTGCATGTCTTATACACAGTGCATCTCTTCAGCCAGCAAATTACTTTTCCGTTTTCAGAAACCTCTGAACATTCTATTACAGCACAATATGGGATCATGACTTCCCCACTCAGCTAAAATCCCTTCAGTGTATAATTCTGATTTGAGATTGACTGAAATAATCCACTTTACTGTGTATTTGATACTTGGTTTGGTTCAGACATTAATCCATGTCTGGTTGCAATATTCTGCTGCATGTCCGAACATATTACCTCCATATATAAGTTGCAGAGTCTTTAATTAGCATTAAATCTGTTACAAAGGCAGGCATAAAACCTTGGGACAGACGTTAATGGGTCGCCATCAGGACAGCTGATCAGATTATAAAGGTTTATATGAGTTAACTACACATTTGCAGCTGTTGCACCCATGTTACTCCCTCATCTAGTTTACATGGAATGTTTAATTTCATTTTCTTTAGATATACTGTACATGGCAAAGTGGTCATCTTGAAGTAAGTTATTTTATTACATGTGTTTTTTTTCTCAATACATTTCTATTACAATTTTAACAGGGTATAATGTAATAAATAACAATTATAGTAAAAAAAATTAAATTGTAAACTTAGATTCATGTTTAAAAAAAGTTTGTTTCTATATTAAGGGCCGGATTCACAAAAGACTCACGCCAACGTATCTACAAATACGCCGACCTAAGTCCAAATGTGCGCCGTCGTATCTTTACGGCGATTCCCGACGCTAGATAGGTCGAAAAATAGGCTTCCTCCGCCCAACGTAACTTGCCTACGCCGGCGTATCGTGGGCGCATATAAGGCGTGCTTCCATTGATTTACGCGTCAAATATGTAAATGACCAAGATACGCCGATTCACAAACATACTTGCGCCTGTCGCTGTTATATACGCTGTTTACGTAACGCGTATGTCCGGCATAAAGTTATTCCACCTAAAGGTGGCGCAACCCATGCAAAGGTATGGATGTCGGAACAGCCGTCGTATGTTACGTTGTTTACGTAGTACTACGTGAATAGGGCTGGGCGTAGGCTACGTTCACGTCGTAGGCAGTTTTTGACGTATCTTAGGCAGCTATTTCGATGTAACTGTGAGCATGCGCACTGGGATGTGTCCAAGAGACGACGCATGCACAGTTTGTTTTTTGAAGCTCAGTCCATCATTTGCATGGGGTCACGCTTCATTTTAATATATCATGCCCACTTCCACCTACTTTGACTTACGTCGGCTTACGCCGACAACTATACGCTACGCTGGCGCAACGTAGAGCGCATATTCTTTGTGAATAGCATGCTTGCCTCTCAATGTTGCGCCGGCATAGTGTAAAGTAGATACGCTACGCCTGCACAAAGATGCGCCTCTCTACGTGAATCCGGCCCATAGTTTGCAATTACATTACATGGCCTTACTTTATTACTGCTTCCTAAATAGGTAACTACACTTTTGTGGGGAAAGAAATAGCAAAAAAAATAAAATAATCTAGCGACACAAGTCATATTGTATTTGAATGTTTTTAAAAATTACCTTTCCTCTTCAATCTGCAGCCGCTTTTCTGAAAATGCAATGCAATATGGCTACCTGGAGGTGTACTGACCACCCCACAGAAAAAAAAATCCTGCTTGTGTGATTGGCTCAGAAGTCTGCCTAAGATACAAGTAAGATTTCAGGCACCCCTTGCAACAACATTTTTTGGCGAGATACTCCCAATAGGAACATGTCGAAAGGGATGCAGGCCCAGCAGATTTCCTCATTAGTGCTCTGCAGGTGCCACAGCTGACCGATAATCATGAAACCACTCCAATTAGACCCATGCACAAAGGCACAGAGGAACAAACAGTGATTTCTTCAGAATAACAAAAGGTAGGAATCTGCAACAAGGGTTGTTATAATTCTTGCAATGTACATAGGTCACCCAGTGGGGAATGTTTTTTTTTCTCAACAAAAGTGGAGTTATGCTTTAAGTCTATTCATTGGCTGGCTAATACCGGCCATACATGGATCCAAATTTGGCTGATTTGGCAGGGACAAGCCGAATTTCGATCCATGTATGGGAAGGCTGATTGTACCCAACATGATCCATCAACTAGGGTACAATCATCCTGATGGATTTTTCTACTGCCAACGACTATAGCAGCTGGAAGTATTCTTTGTGTTCTGCCATCTGGGAGGCCTCCCAGAACCCCCCACCAGCAGAGGGAGGGATTACCCCATCAACATCGACTGCGTTGATGAGGGAATCAAGCAATTTTCAAGGAAATCTATTCATCTATGGCTTTCTTAAAAAAAAAACTGCCCCCCTGTTGTGGATGACAGTCTTTAAAGGAGTGTGCAGTAGTCAGTGAGGCAGACGGATTAGCTACAGGAGCTCCCAGCGGCGCACGTCTCCTAGGAGTAGGAGCGTGTGTGCCATAGCTCCAGGCAGGCGTAGGAGGCAGATAGGCAGTGTCTCTCCCAGCCTGCTAGCCTAGCCCTAGCTCCAGCTCCTGGATTTTACCTGTGCCCCAATCTGACCTCTCCTTTGTACAAGATCAGCTCCTTGGCTCCCTGGCTCTCCTGCAGGTAAGCTGCTGACGGCCGTCCTTTTCAGGATAAGCCTCAGCAACACGGATCTCTCCTGCTCCTCTCCGGCTTCTTTCCGCGGTCCCCTGCTTTCCCATACCCCCATCATCATTAGGGGCCCCCTTCTGTCACCCCCCCACGACATTTCCGCCATTCCAGGGCTTCTTTGGAGACCCGCGCCAGACGGCATTGAATCGCGGGGCCGCGATCTAGGAAAGACCGCGGCTTCACTTGCGGCCTAACAGGCGCGCCGCTCCTCACGCCCTACAATCCTCACCCAGCCTTCAGGAAATCCCCCCTCACCTCATGATAGCTTGTACCCGGCCTTATTGTCACCCTCTCAGCCCCCCCAGCATTACAGAAGTACCCCACCTGTCAGCCCTGGTCTGCATCCCACTGCCTGATCAGGCAACCATCCTGCTGTACCAGCAACACGCTCACCTCTCATCCCCAGCCCCTCCTAGTCTCTCCAACGACCAGAAGCTTGATCCAGGGGTCACCCGATCGCCTCTTGTAGGGGTCAGGAAGGAATTTTTTCCCTACCGGAGCGTATTGGCCTAGCACCGCCAGGGTTTTTTGCCTTCCTCTGGACCAAGCCAGGAGAGAGGAATCAGCCAATTCCTCTCCCCATTTGCCCCTGAACTCTCCCCCCCCCCCCGGCGCATTGGCGATCATGGCAGGTCGGCAATATTCTGCTGACACCATTTGGAGTTTGAGGCAATGCGCCGCAATACTGCCAGCCATCACCAAAAAGGCCCTAAGAACTGAGCGACTATTGAGAATCGATCATAGATCGACGGTCAGACATTTCAGCCATTTTCCCCAGCTCAAGCACATATCATGTGCTCTGATCAACACAAGATCGGCAGTAAAACACTGACTAGAAATCCGAGACTTCATTCAACAAAAGGATCTAGACTGTCTCTTTATTACAGAGAGCTGGCTCACAGCCGACTGTAACACCATTCTAGGAGAACTGGTGCCAGAAAATTACCGTATCATAACGGAAAACAGAATAGGGCAAAGAGGAGGCGGCCTGGCGGTGATCCACAAGACTCATCTTACGATCACCAAACCAGTCCGCCAAAACCCTCTTCCATTCATGGAAACCCTTACTCAACTGCAAGCAAGTTCAAAGGAGACCGTCCACATTCTGCTCTGCTATAGGCCGCCCGGCCCAAAATCGCAGCTGCTATCATCATGGACGGATTTCTTCTCCACTTACACCCTCAACAGCAAACAACTTTTGCTGCTCGGGGATTTCAATCTCTGGGCCAACTCCTCACAAGACCCCATTGCCGATGCCTGTATTAACCACCTGGAAGATTTAGGGTTACAGCAACTAGTATGTGGACCCACACATGCTTCAGGTCACACACTTGATCTTATTTTCAGACAAGCTCTGGAAATAAAAATTTGGGAAAATGAAAAATTGCCATGGACAGACCACGATGTAATTATATCCAGTATTTCCACCATCCCCCCTGCAACAAAAGCATCAAATCCAATGACAACACACTGGACTAGATGTCAGAAGAAGCTCCACTCGGAACTCTTCAAAACGACTTTAAGGAAAAAAATAGAAACAACTCAGCCGCATCAAACGGCCGTTGAAACATTGGAAGCCATAAACTCGGCCATGCTACAGTCAGCCGACTTGGTAGCGCCGAAACGAAGAACCTGCATTCGGAAAAACAACCGCAGCTGGTTTAACAACCAGCTGTCGTTACTGAAACAAGAACGCAGAAGGGCAGAATCTGCCTGGAAAAGATGTTCTTCAGAGCTAAACCTATCCATCTACAAGGCGACTACAAGAAAATACCACAAAGGAATTTTCCAAGCCAAGAAAAAGTATTTTTCGGAGGCTATCAATGGTGCCCTAAACCGCCCCCGCGAACTCTTCAAGATGGTCACCCAGACCATGAAACCAGGATGCATTGAAGCCCCCAGTTCGGACACACAAGAATTTTGCAATGAACTATCGGATTATTTCATTAATAAAATCGAGGCAATCCGTGAAAGCATTCAGCAAAACAATTCTCCCCTCAGCCCCCCCTGCAGCCTCTCACACAGCACCCATAGTAATTCTCCTATATCAGGTAAGTTTACCCTGGAACCCATCCCCATCGAGACCACTAAGAATGTCATTTGTACTCTGCGTAATGGCACAGCGCCAAATGACATTATCCCCACAAAACTGCTGAAGGAATGCGCCTACATCCTGGCTCCTCCCATAACGCAGCTTATCAACCAGTCTTTCTTGGAGGGCATAGTGCCTTCACAGTTGAAAGAGGGTATAATCCAACCCATCATGAAGAAACCCTCCCTGGACCCCAAGGACCCACTCCACCGCCGTCCCATAACAAGCCTCAACGTACTCTCTAAGATAATGGAAAAAGTAGTGGTACAACAGCTGCAACTGCATCTAGATACCTACAAGCTACTTGACCCATTGCAATCAGGCTTCCGTCCCGGACACGGGACGGAAACAGCATTGCTGAAAGTATGGGACGATGTTCTCAAGGCCGCAGACGAAGGAGAATCTTGTCTTCTAGTTCTCTTGGACCTAAGTGCAGCTTTCGACACTGTAGACCACAATCTATTACTGACTCGGCTTGCTGAAGTAGCCAGAGTCGCAGAAGGCGATTTATCTTGGTTCTCCTCTTTTCTGGAAAACCGATCGCAAACAGTGAAGTTAGGACCTTTTACGTCTGAAAAACGCACAGTAACATGCGGAGTCCCTCAAGGATCGCCTCTGTCACCAGTGCTGTTTAACATATATCTTCGTCCTCTTTTTGAGATTATCAGCAGCCAAAAACTGCTCTATCACTCATATGCAGATGACCGCATCTGCAACAGACAGGATCACCACCTCAATCTAGAGACATGTCTCTCTTTGATAGAGGACTGGATGACAAAGAGTTGTCTTAAACTCAATGGAGCGAAAACAGAACTTCTCCTGTTTCACGCCAAGCGCAGGAATCAACTTTCAACAGCGTGGACCCCCCCGCCTATTTTGGGCAAGCTCATCACCCCTAGCACCAAAGTCAAAAGCCTAGGGGTCATTTTTGACTCCTTTATGACAATGGACGCACAAATAGGGTCAGTAGTCAGCGGATCTCACCATCTACTGCGCCTACTACGCAGACTCACTCCGTTCATCCCTAAAGAAGATTTAGCGGTCGTGGTGGGAGCAATTGTAAACT